>WNYA01001527.1:4673-69140 GCA_019512145.1 Engystomops pustulosus
GTCTTAGTTGTGCTTTCTAGTAGATAGCAACCCTTTGGGATCAATACAATGACATACAGATCTGCGGATAAGGGGACGAAGATCCTGAAATACACGCGCTCACCAGACCCACGTGTACCGGAGGAAAGAAGAGACCTCTAATGTCTCACATAAAAACCCCATACACAAAAGAATAAAAAGTACTCAACAGCAAAACAATTTTCTCATCTCAAAAAAAAAGTCCTAATAGCTCTTCAGAAGCCGGGTGAAAGTTTAAGCTTTGGATTTGAAGCAGAAAGAAACCCGCTGGGTATTTATATTAAAGTCTATTAATGTGTAGACGGTATGCGGGCGGAGGGCGCGGATGAATGTGCCGCGCCGCCCTCCCTAACATTCTTTGCAAAATAATACCAAAAGTTACTGGTACACCGGAGGACAAAAAGAAAGTCAGAGATCAGTGATTCCTGTTCATCACATCGAGGAATGAAAACTGTTTCCTTCAATTATAATTTTCATCCATTTCCATTTCTTTCACTTCTTTCTCTTCATTCTGTTCCTCTTCTGTTCCATTATTTCCTGGTGTGATTATAGATTTTAATTCCTCTTTTCTTCCTTTTCTGGTTTCCCATTTTCCCCCTGTTCCGTTCTCTTTTCCTTTTCCCCTTTCATTCCACTTTTTTTGACTTTCCTTCGCTCTCCTTTCCTGTTCCACTTTCTCCTTCGATTTTGTTTACCTGGCTCATCATTCTTTTTCTGTTTACCCTCTTTAACCTCCTGGCTCAGCTTACATATCTTACACGCTATCCCATTAGCATATCGTTATCCCCTTCTTATTTTCCATTTCCTGTTCACTGTTCTTTCCCCCTTTTCCCTCTTTCATTTCCGCCTTTTGTTCTTTTCTCTTTCCTGTTCCTTTTCCCGTTACATTAATTTTCTTTCCTTCTTTCCCGTTCCGTCTGTGCATTCCCCTTTTCTTGTATCTTTTTTTGGTTACTTTCCTTCCATACGCCTCCCTTTTCCTTTCTCTTTAACTCCTTTGCTCTTACTGCTTTACTTGTAACTGTCTTTCCTGTTTTTTTTCTTCTTTTTCCCCCTCTTTCATTTCCTTGCATTTTGTCCTTTCTCTCTTTCCTTTGTCCCTCTTCATTGTGTTCTTCCCTTTCCCCTTTTCCTTTTCTCTTTCCTAACTTTGCTCTTCCCTGTTCCCCTTTCCTTTCCTGATTTCCTTCCTGTCTTACAAACCTCTTTCATCCGTGTTTTGTCTTGTTCCTTTGCCATTTCATTACATGTCTTTCCCCTGTTGTCTAAAGAACCAGTCCACACAACGGAGCAACCAACACCCAGGACTTGGCGCTCGGCGTCAACTGGGTAAGTCGGTGGTGGAACTCACCCTGCGACGTCCATTGCGGGCTATGACCCCTGCCTGCAGCGAGTAAGCCGCCTGTAAGGGAGAATCCACTATCAGGAAGCTAACCTGATGGTCCCTGAGTGACCCAAAAAGGGGAGACAGGGAGAACTTATCTTCGTGCGCAGCTTCTGGATGTGGAGCGGACAGGTAACAGAATTCAGATATAGACCATTGTTCCACTGATACACAGAACAACAACACAACGCTAGGCAGGGAAATCAGGGTGCACACTGATGACAACAACAGATGACAGACAAGCACGAGCGGGTCAGCGGACAGAACGGTCGGGTACAAAACGCAGATGATGTGCGGCAAAGGTACAGAATCATATAACATACAAGGTCAGCAGGCAAAGCAGAAGATCAAACCACAGAATAGCAAACAAAGAAGATGAAGAGCAACACAGAGAACACCAGGAGACTGAATAACCAGTGAAAGTCTGATGGGACGGGGCAGGTATATAAGGCAGTTCCTGGACCTGAGGCTCCATCCACGGTGAGATTAACACTCCAGGACAGGACAGAGGACTGCCAGAGAGCACGGTGAGGGCTCAATCAATCCAAACACAGAGAGACAACAATGCCCACAGTTCCACACACCAGAGACGCAAACAAATTAACCGCCTCCTATTCCACAACTGCCCATAGAGGGACGGTACAAATACCTTTCATTGTCTTTTTTCTCTTTCTTTTCTTCGCCTTTTCCTCTTTCCTCTTTCCTATTAATTCCTCCTCTTTCATTCTTTCCCCTTTCTTAACATTTTATTGTTTTTATGTTGATTTTCTTCAGGAATAGAAATGAAAATGACGGAAGAAAAAGTAAATTAAATGGCAAACTAAACAAAATGTTTTCTTATAAACTAAAATTAAAGGAAAGGAAAGACAAAGGAATGAGACAAAGTGAAGAATATGGTTGAAAGGAAGAAGAGAAGCTAAATGGAAGATCCGCTATTAATATCTACAGTTTCTGTTTTCTCCTCCCAGTATTCATTTCTTATATTTTCCTGTTTATTTCCCTCTCATTGCTTGTTGTGTTTGCTTGGTCCTGTTGTGAATCTCTCTGTATTTCCCCCATCCTCCTTCTTTTCCCATCTTCTCCTTTTCTCTCCATCCTTTCTCCTTCTTACTCCCCTTTGGTTTTGTCTTATTATCCCATTTTATTTACTTCCTTTCCTTCTCATATTTCCCTTTCCCTTCTGTTGCTGTTGACTTCTAAAGTTTTAATTTAGTTTTCTCTTTTTTATTTTCTTTTGTTTGTGTCTTTGCTTCCTTCTTCCTTTACTATTCGTCTCTTTTTTTTATCTTCTCCTTCTGTATCAATTCACATTTGTGAAGTTATCATTTTTATTTCCCTTCTTTTCTCTTTCATGTTGTCTGTTTACACTTCTTTACTTTTGCCCCGCTCCCTTTCTCTTGTTTCTACTTTATTTCATTACTTCCTTCTATTCTTCCTTTCCATTGTTCCCCCCTTTCTCTTTCCTTTGTTCGTTACTTCTCTTTATTTTGTCCTTTCCTTCCATTCCTTTCCTTCTATCTAATTCTGTTTTTCTTCTTTCCTTTTCCCCTCTTTTCATCTTCCTATTTCTTCTTTTCTCTTCCTTTACTTTCTCTTTGGTTTTCGTTGTTCTAAGTTATTTCTTTACTTATTCTTCTTTCTTCCTTCCTTCATTTCTTTCCTTTCTTTTTCCTCTTTTTGCTTTCATACTTTCTTTTCCTCACAGTTTTCCTTTTTCTTGACGATTTCTCTCCGCCTCCCTTCTATGGAGTATTTTACTTTTTTTTCTTTTCTTTTCTTACTTATTATGTAGGCAAAGATGAATGTAACGTGTAAGGTGAACAATCCATCGATAGAAATGTGGTGTAACCTTTCCTGTCCTTCCCTCCCTGGTTATGGCGGACGCGCCCTCCCTGTGATTTAGTAGTTGTACTGCCGAGGGGTCTCTGTGCCCCCCCGTCCTGTGTAATGTAATCACTGCAGAGAACATCCACACCGTAAGAAGACTCTACTGTCACCTTAACTTCAGTGGGGTATGAGGCGCCCTTCTCCAGCCACATGTGAGCCTGCCCATTTTCTGCCTGACTGTGTTGCTATGACGACTCTCAGTCATGTTGCGTCGCCACATCAAAGTGTGCTTTTGGGATCAGATTTTCTGTTTTCTGTACATGTCCACATCCGCTGCATCGTCTATTGTCACATAATGAAGGTGTACCCATCCATGGGAGAACACAGGAACCTGCTCACTGCACGCAGCCCGGCCATAACGCACTGACCTGGGGGCTTATCATGCCGCAAAACTCACATAATACACACACAACTCTACATACATAGTCACCCATCATTACAAATACACATACAGACTACACATGTGTACACCACACACATAAACCACACACAAGTCTCAGAAATGCACACATCACTAATCACATGACACCAACTTTAATACACATCATTAAACAAGCATCTATTATACATCCGATACCTGCTACAGGTACTCAATTACAGACATACACAAGCTCATACATAACACATACAGTGGGTAAAAAGTATTCAGACCCCTTCAAATTTTTACACTTTGTTTCATTGCAGCCAATTGTAAGATCAAAAAAGTTTTTTTTGCTCATTAATGTGCACTCTGCCCCCTAGTAATGTGCACTCTGCCCCCCAGTTTGTGCACTGCCCCCCCAATAATGTGCACTCTGCCCCCAATAATGTGCACTCTGCCCCCCAATAATGGTGCACTCTGCCCCCAGTAATAATGTGCACTCTGCCCCTAGTAATGTGCACTCTGCCCCCTAGTAATGTGCACTCTGCCCCCCAATAATGTGCACTCTGCCCCCCGTAATGTGCACTCTGCCCCCCAATAATGTGCACTCTGCCCCCTAGTAATGTGCACTCTGCCCCCTAGTAATGTGCACTCTGCCCCCCGTAATGTATCACTCTGCCCCCAGTAATGTGCACTGCTGCCCCCTAGAAGTGGCCTTGCATCGTACTCTGCCCCCTAGTAATGTGCACTCTGCCCCCTAGTAATGTGCACTCTGCCCCCTAGTAATGTGCACTCTGCCCCCCAGTAATGTGCACTCTGCCCCCCAGTAATATGCCCTCTGCCCCCTAATAATGTGCACTTGCCCCCTGTAATATGCTCTGCCCCCAGTAATGTGCACTTGCCCCCCCCAGTATATTGTGACTCTGCCCCCAGTATGTGCACTCTGCCACCCCAGTAATGGTGTACTCTGCTCCCCCCAGTAAATGCGCTATGCCCCCCCAGTAATGTGCCTCTGCCTCCCCCCAGTAATGTGCACTCTGCCCCCCAGTAATGTGTACTCTGCCCCCAGTAATGTGCACTCTGCCCCCTAGTATGTGCCCACTGCCCCCCAGTAATGGCACTCTGCCCCCCAAGTAATGTGCAGTCTGCCCCCCAGTAATGTGCACTGCCCCAGTACTGTGCACTCTGCACCAGTAATGTGCACTCTGCCCCCCAGTATGTGCAGTCTGCCCCCCAGTAATGTGCACTCTGCTCCCCAGTAATGTACACTCTGCCCCCTAGTAATGTGCACTCGCCCCCGCCCAGTAAGTAGGTGCACTCTGCCCCCAGTTTATGTTCACTCTGCCCTCCAGTAATGTGCACTCTGCCCCCCTAGTAATGTGCACTCTGCCCCCAGTAATGTTCACTCTGCCCTCCAGTAATGTGCACTCTGCCCCCCTAGTAATGTGCACTCTGCCCCCCAGTAATGGCACTCCTATGCCCCCAGTAATGTGTCACTCTGCCCCTAGTAATGTGCACTCTGCCCCCCAGTAATGTGCACTCTGCCCTCCAGTAATGTGCACTCTGCCCCCTAGTAATATGCACTCTGCCCCCAGTAATGTTCACTTGCCCTCTCAGTAATGTGCACTCTGCCCCCCTAGTAATGTGCATGCCCAGTGCACTCTGCCCCCCGTAATGTGCACTCTGCACCCTAGTAATGTGCACTTGCCCCCCAGTAATGTGTACTCTGCCCCGGAATAATTGCTGCCCCCAGAATGTGCATTCTGCCCCCAGATGTGCATTCTGCCACCCCCCCCCAGTAATGTGCACTCTTCCCCCCAGTAATGTTCACTCTGCCCCCAGTAATGTGCCCTCTACCCCCAGTAATGTGCACTGTGTCCCCAGTATGTGCACCTGCCCCCCAGTAATGTGCACTATGCCCCCCAGTAATGTGCACTCTGCCCCCCCTCAGTATTGTGCACTCTGACCCCCAGTAATGTGCACTCTGACCCCCAGTAATGTGCACTCTGACCCCCAGTAATGTGCACTCTGCCTCCCCTCAGTATTGTGCACTCTGACCCCCAGTAATGTGCACTCGCCCCCCAGTAATGTGCACTCTGCCCCCAGTAATGTGCACTCTGCCCCCCAGTAATGTGCACTCTGCCCCCAGTAATGTGCACTCTGGTCACTCTTCTTCTCCCAATTCGATTTCTTCACTCTCTTCCGTCCGGCGGAGAAGAACATCAAGGCTGACGCCCTCTTTCGTGCCACGGATGTCATTGGGGAAGAACGGGCTCCTCGGCATGTCATCCCTCCGTAGCAACTGGTTCTGGCCGCGCCTGTTGATCTTCGGCAACTACCTCCTGGCCAGATCTATGTACGACCCGCTCTACGGAGGAAGATTCAGACTTGGAGACATTGCTCACGTGTGGCTGGGCACCCTGGGGTGCAGCGCTCTGTCCCCCTCGTTTCCTCATTCTGCTGGCGGCCAGATCTGGCCAAAGATGTTCGTGACTTTGTGGGTTCCTGTGCCCGGAATAAGCCGTCATGTCCCAAGCCTGCTGGTCTTCTTCTGCCGTTGCCGATACCCAGCTGTCCGTTGGACTCATGTGGCTATGGACTTCATTACGGACTTCATCAGACAATACCGTCATCTGGATGGTGACTGACCGTTTTTCAAAAATGTCCTGTTTTGTTCCTCTTCCTAGTTTTGCCATCTGCTCCACGTCTTGCCGGCTATTTCTTCCGTCACATCTTCCGACTCCATGGACTTCCCCAGCACATTGTCTCTGACCGTGGGGCTCAGTTCGTCTCTAAATTCTGGCGTTCTGTCTGCAACCAACTTCAAGTAAAATTGGACTTCTCTTCCCCCTATTATCCCCAGTCTAATGGGCAGGTGGAAAGAGTTAATCAGACCCTGGGCTGCTATCTACGCCATTTTGTTTCTGGCCGTCAGAACGATTGGTCCACTCTCTTGCCGTGGGCAGAGATCTCCCTACAACTCCTTGGACTCAGCATCTGCGGACTCAGCTCCATTTTTTGTCAATTATGGACTGCATCCTCGCTCTCCTCTTCCTCTGCCTGTCTCATCGGATGCTCCTGCTGTTGAGGAATTGGTATGGGACCTGAAGACCATCTGGGAGCAGACTCGCCTTTCCTTATTACAGGCTTCGGCCCAAACCAAGCTCCAGACCTAGTCGCACCTGTGGAATGACCTGGTGGTACCCCGCCACATCAAGACCTTCCCGCTTTGCGGCCGGCTCTGGTGAAGACCAGGTACCACTTAGATTCTGGTCCCAGGTGTCGGATAGTACCATCTCCCGCGGTGGTCCAGGGGGTCCACTGATCCCGAATCCTGACGCATATATTATTTTATACACTGATTGAGACTCACTTACCTACTGTAAACGTACACACCTAAATGGATGCATATATATATATATATACAGTATATACAGGCAGTCCCTGGGTTACGTACAGGATAGGTTCTGTAGGTTTGTTCTTAAGTTGAATTAAGTTGAATGTTAGTTGGAACTGTATATTTTATCATTGTAATCCCAGACAGAACTTTTTTGGTCTCTGTGATAATTGGATTTTAGAAATGTTGGGTTGTCATAAGAATCAGGATTAACACTAAAGCTTCATTACAGACGCCTGTGATAACTGTTACAGCTGATTATTGTAGTCTAGGACTAAAGTACAGTAACTTACCAATATCCAGAGGTCCGTTTGTAACTAGGGGTCGTATGTAAGTCGAGTGTTCTTAAGTAGGGTCCGCCTGTATGTATATATATATATATATATATATATATATACGTTTACATTCACATATATACACACATTTACATACCCAGGGTCCAGAGGGAGACCTGGGAGATCCTTATACTCCGCACCTCAGACTAACCCATAACCAACCAATTTCTTCCTACTGGATACTGCCTATGACTCCTGGTGTGCGGCCGCCCGGGGACTGACACGTAGAGTGTTCTGTGTTTGAGCAAGTGTATGATACGGCCCCATACACACAACCTGCGCACACATCGTCTGATAGTATCACATGGATCAATCCGACCACAAGATGCTGCAGATCAACAATGGAGAGCATAAACAGCAACACTTGTATCTATAATAACAAACATAATAATAATAATAATAATAACCTAATAATAATAAGGATAAATAAGAATAATCAGAGTGTTGGCCCCGGTGGGATACATTGAGTGGCAGCAGGATACATCGAGCTGTGACCCGGCTGAACTCCCTCTGGTATCTCAGATTCTGACACAAAACGTCACTTACCCGCTCATACCCCAAAGTGATGATAAGGTGGTAAGTAATCCTCCGAGACTCCGCTTGTCATGGACGGCAGATATGATGCCTCGATGCTTTTAACAGTTTCCTGTGATTCCTGCGCCCGGCGGACGCTGCCTGTGACATGGAAAGATTCCTCCGGCTCTTCAGAGAATTCCGCACTTTTAGCTTTAAACGCAGAGAAATCCAAGGAAATGTTACACAATGATACGGAATCTCAAGGACCATCACCATTATGTCTTACATTTTTAGATCATTTTTAAAACTCATTTTTGTGCATTTTATGTTTATTGTAGCAGGATAGAAAGTAAGAAAACTGACTGATACAGGATTCCTATACGACTCCGAAACGCCACCTCATTCATAATAAATTACTGAGCTCTAATATGTAACATTTTATTTATTATAATGGATTTAGAATTTTTGGAATTATGTTTAGGCTGTTACACAGGATTAGAGAACAGACTCAATACAAGGACAGCGATCTCTTAGACTAATCCTGATCATAGCAGTTCCTGCCTGTAGCCTGGCCACCCTAGGTAGTAAGGGACAACTAGAGGACTCTCTCTCTATGCAAAGCGCAAAACATAGGCAAAATAGTGCAAACATATTGTAGCAGGATAGAAAGTAAGAAAACTGACTGATACAGGATTCCTATACGACTCCGAAACGCCACCTCATTCATAATAAATTACTGAGCTCTAATATGTAACATTTTATTTATTATAATGGATTTAGAATTTTTGGAATTATGTTTAGGCTGTTACACAGGATTAGAGAACAGACTCAATACAAGGACAGCGATCTCTTAGACTAATCCTGATCATAGCAGTTCCTGCCTGTAGCCTGGCCACCCTAGGTAGTAAGGGACAACTAGAGGACTCTCTCTCTATGCAAAGCGCAAAACATAGGCAAAATAGTGCAAACAGATAGAAATAGATGTCAAAGCCACAGCAAAAAGGGCAACTGCAGTACAAAATCACAAGCTGTCAAAGCCACAGCAAAAAGGGCAACTGCAGTACAAAATCACAAGCCAGTAGAATAGTCCGAACACAAGGCAAAAGTCAAGATACCAGAAAAACAGGGACGGCACAGTAGAAGTCTGAGTGCACCATATTATGTCTCCGTACAATTAGGTGGTTGTGTACGGCTAATATACACTCACCGGCCACTTTATTAGGTACACCATGCTAGTAACGGGTTGGACCCCCTTTTGCCTTCAGAACTGCCTCAATTCTTCGTGGCATAGATACAACAAGGTGCTGGAAGCTCCTCAGAGATTTTGCTCCATAGTGACATGATGGCATCACACAGTTGCCGCAGATTTGTCAGCTGCACATCCATGATGCGAATCTCCCGTTCCACCACATCCCAAAGATGCTCTATTGGATTGAGATCTGGTGACTGTGGAGGCCATTTGAGTACAGTGAACTCATTGTCATGTTCAAGAAACCAGTCTGAGATGATTCCAGCTTTATGACATGGCGCATTATCCTGCTGAAAGTAGCCATCAGATGTTGGGTACATTGTGGTCATAAAGGGATGGACATGGTCAGCAACAATACTCAGGTAGGCTGTGGCGTTGCAACGATGCTCAATTGGTACCAAGGGGCCCAAAGAGTGCCAAGAAAATATTCCCCACACCATGACACCACCACCACCAGCCTGAACCGTTGATACAAGGCAGGATGGATCCATGCTTAGGATCTTAGTGCCTTCCCACAGCGCATTATACATGACTATGCACTTACTGCCTCCAGGAAAGTAATGGAACATCCGAGGACAATCGTGGAAGACCCATGCAGGTATCGGGCACATCTAGTGACCCCCGCACGCGCATTAGTACACGGACATGCACTACATGCACCCATGAAGAAGAAGTGAGACTCCGGGGACCTGAGCGAGAAGTGACACAATCGGATCGGGCGCACGTCTTATGACTACCCCGCACCCACATTTACCGACAAATGCACTTCCGTGCACCGAGAAAGGTGAACTCCCGGTGACCTGAGACGGGGACGCGACACTGCAGATAATCGGGTGCAGGACTGAGTTACTCCTGCCCAGCGCATATACACTAAAATAGCCTTAAAGAATAGCACCAGGAAGAAGAGGAGCTCCGGGTACCTGGCTGGAAGCTACGACTGCAATGATACTGCGCATGATCTTATGACTTCCCCGCACACGCGCCTTATCAAATCACGGACAATGCTACTTACCTGCAACCAGAAGAAGATTGAACTCCACCAGGGACCTGAGCGTGGAATGACACGAGCGGATAACGGCTCACACGATCTTAGTGAACCATAACATTGCACTTCGGGTGAACTCCTTGTACAGGGTAAGTAAAACTGTGCCCCAAATGTAATAATGAAAACTGTTTCTGGATGTTAGATCGTATAATTTATACCGAACCGACAATAGCCCAAAAATAACTGCATCCTGGGCCCAAAAATAGCAAGCATCTCACCCATAGAAATTGTAGTCCCACTCACTCTCCATCGTCGGGTGCTCGTAACATCTCCTGAGGTTAGCGATATCCTATTTAAACCATTAATTTTTTTCTGTCCGGCACAGCGCGACTCATGGATATATGTGAAGAAATCGCTTTATTTGTGAGTAACATTTTTGCAACGTTTTTATTCCTCCATGTCCCACCGCTGTGAGTCCATGTAGGTCATGGTGATATCTCCGCCATATTTGCCACTCCTCTCCGTGACGTCATGGGCGTTCTTTTATTGTGCTACCATGCTAACGATGTCTGACTAAGACCCCACTGTCGAGAACGCATTGATCGTTGGATGGCCGATGGTCTGTGGCTTGTCAACTTTTACTTATAACGCATCTCTCTTCCGCTATATCCATGCAAAGCTGCTGTGGCGAACAGAAATTGATGTTTTAACCAACAATCCATAAGTGGCCTTCCAACTACTGACCACAGTGGACGCCCTTGGTCCCTAACATGAGTTTTCCGGACTATTTTTGGGTACCGTAGTGAGGATACTTATTTTTGTTCCTCTGTAAAAATGATCCAATGGGTGTACAAAATTTCCCTCAGGGCTCAGGTGAGTGTGATATTAGTCCCATAATCCTTTGTTGCGTTGTACCTCCAAATCCGTCTCCGATAGCAATGGAGGCGTCTAGAATGCCGACTTTCCAGAAGTCGATGTAGAATTCTCAAAGTTAGTCATATTTTCGGGCAAACTAATACATATGCTCGAGAAACAACAAGCCGGGGTCATCTGAATAAGTAACCGACAGGTTACTGCCAAGATGATTCTTCCAAGGAGTCTCCATACAACGATTGGTGGGGAGACAAAAGGAAATACCGAAGTCATCAGGCACGACGGCAATGAATAGATAGATAGATATATATAAGATAGGAATAGCATCGATCGATAGATATGATTTAGATAGATATATGATATTGCGATAGCTCGATAGATCGATAGATAGCTATATGATAGTTGGCGCTCGCTCGATCGCTAGCTCGGCGCTCGATCAGCTACGGGCTCGCTCGCTATCGCTCTCGAGATGGATAGAATCGCTCGATCGATAGGATCTGATAGATCGATAGATAGATAGCAGCGTAATCGTCGATCTGATATAGATAGATATATAGATACATAGTATAGGATAGATATAGTCGATGATACATATATATGCGATATATGATAGATAGACCGATAGATAGATAGATAGATATATAGATAGATATGGAGATAGAAGGAGCATAGATTAGGAGTATAGATCATAGATCGATCGCTAGATCGCTAATAGGAGCTCGATGTAAGATAGTAGGCGCTAGATAGATAGGAATAAGTAGGAGCTCAGAAAAAAAAATTCGCTAATCGATTGCGACTCGATAGCTCGACATACGATCTGCTCTCTCTCGCCTGGGAGATCGTTAGCTCGATAGCTCGGCAGATCGATAGATAGATCCCGCTCGATAGCTAGCTGATGATAAACCGCATGCGCAGTTTGAACAGGACGGCCGTTTTTGAACAGATCGCATCTGTGAGTGTTAGTTCTGGCATTTCACACATCACTTTGGATGATACACTTGTAATATGTAACACATAAATCAAGAGCTCACTGCTTTATGTGGTTATTTTATGTATCCAGTGATATAATTTATCACTTTTTTTGTGTATAATATGAGTCTTTTAATATATGCAACTCCACTATGTTTTACACTCCCCTAAGGTCACTTTATGCACCTGGACATTGCTTGAGAGGCTTCGGATGGGCTAAACTAGCGACTTGGAATAAAAAACCACTTGAATTTTTCCCAACTAAAAGTGGAGTGCCCCGCATATTTTTTTCTATTTTTCTTATGACTGGGGATCTGGCCGACCCGTTAGTGCTGCACCCATCTTTATAATCTGTTAGCAGTGCCCGCCAAACTTTTTTCATTTTCCCTAGTATATAGATAGATAGGGAGAGATAGATAATATATAGACATAGTAATAGATAGATACTAATAGAATATATAGATAGGAGATAGATCGATAGATACTGAGAATAGATAGGAGATAGATAGCATAGATAGATAGATCGCATGGAGCTATGGAGATAGCTAGCTAGCTCGAGATCAATCATAACTCGCGAGTGGCCGTCGTACATAGGAACTAGATAGATAGATAGCTCGATCGGTTCTCGCTCGCTCGCCTCGCTCGGGCCTGCTCGCTCGCAGAGCCCTCCCATTGCTCGGCGCCTTGGGTGCTCGATCGATCGCTCGCCTCGGCGCTGCTGGTGCTCGCTCGCGCGCTCGCCTCTCGCTCGATCGCTCGGCGCTCCTCTCTCGGCGCTGCTCGCTAGTCGCTCGGAGCTCTCTGCTAGGCGCTCCTCGGCTCTCGCTCGCTCCTCGCTCTCGCTCGCTCGCTCGCTCCTCTCGGGCGCTCGCTCGCCTCCGTCGCTCGCTCGCTGCTCGCGCTCGCTCGCTAGCTCGGCTCTCTGCTCGCTTCTGACTCGATAGCTCTCTCGCTCGCTGCCTCGCTCGCTCCTCGCTATCCGCTCGCTCTCTCGCTGCTCTCTCGCTCCGTCGGCGCTCTCTCGCTCGCTCGCTCGCTTGCTCTCGCTCTGCTCTCGTTGCTCCTCGCTCGCCTCGCTCGCTCTCTCTAGCTCGCCCTGCCGCTGGCGCTGCTCGCTCGCTCGGAGCTAGCTGCTCGCTCCTCGTCGCTCGCTCTCGCTCCTCGCTCTCCATCTGCGCTCGCTCTCGCTGCTCCTCGCGCTCCTCTCGCTCGCTCGCTCCTCGCTCGGCGCTGCTCGGCTGCTGCCCTGTGTCCCGTGGCCCTGCCCCTCCTCCCCGCGGCCCCCACGCCTAGCGCCCTGCGGCCCCCTCCTTCCCGCGTCCTTCCCCCCCCTCCCCCCTCTTTCCCCGTCTCCTAGCGCGCCCGTTCCCCGGCTTTGTCCCCTCTGGACTTTCTTTTGTTTCCTTTCTTTTTGCTTCTGCCTCTGCGCCCCCCCTGACTACCCTCTCCTCCTTCTCTCCTGCCGTCCTCTGGGCTGTCCTCTGCCTATCATTGGCTTCGCTCCACCATCGACGCCATATGCTAATAGGCGCTCTAACTCCTCTACAACCTTGAATGGTCTGGTCATATCGAAATTGTTTCCATAAATCCGCTTCTCATCCAGTCCCTTCCCTTCCTTGGTTGAACTTGATGACAAGTTCTTTTTCACCATATAACTAGGAACTAATGAACTATAACTGTCAGATGGGTCGTCCTATGCTCAATCAGTTGCTTAGCGCCACCCATCTTGACAATTGAGTCCAGATTACTGACAGACCTAATACTCGAACAGGACATTTAGAAAGAAAATTCCAAGTAGTGAGAAGTTACTGATTCGGCCCTTATTAGTGGATGCAAAGAGTTGGATTTGATGATAGATCCCCTTTAGAGGTTGGGCATTGTGTCTTAATCGGGGGGCTTGCATGTGACCCATGTAGGACGTGTGGCAAGCATGTTGTGGGTACAGGATGATGTGAGTAGTCGTAGTGGGGAGGAGAGATGAGATAACCTGTCACTTCTCTGCGATTATAGTTCACTTTAAACGTTTTAACAAAATTTCATGTTCATACTTCTATTTCTGCAGTGTAGTGATAAGCCTCTGTCATATCATCTCCTCGGTGAAGCCTTCCGATGGAAATATCTTGGATTAATGTTGTGTAATTGGGCCGTTTATATTGGCGTTTAAATACCCCCGCGGGCAGTAATTATGGAGACTATACACTTCATTCCCTTTCATTACAGAGTCTTTTCTGGACGTGGAATTTCTTCTCCTTTTTAGTCCTACTTTAATCCTTCTCTTTTTTCTTCTTTTGGGAAACGGACGTTTTAATGCTTGTTCTCCTCTTTTTACTTTGGAGACAAGACCAATATTTTCCTTCATGTGAAAATGTTAACACCTTGTGAAATTACTATCCAGAGAAAAAGTCACATTGTGAGTGCCGGATACGTGACAGCGTATTACCCAAAACGCAACCGATTGTAACACCGGGATAATTCAATTACTACAGTTTCATGACTCGGCACCGAGAACTCTGCTCATGGAGATTCTGAGGCGAACAGCCGCGCAGCACAATTTTCACATACAACTCTCCTACATCCCATACTTGTGTTTTTTATTGTAGAGGTTTCCGGATGATCCAAGTCCTGCGGATCTGGATTAAAAATAGACATAGTCCACCAATAATCATGTTAATCCGCAGAAGGCAAAACTGGACCAACCTCTGACCAATGCACAAATACAGTCCTGGTAACAACCAAGGCAAAATCACGAAGGACACCTGCAAGAGAAGCCCGTAATTTCATGATAGAACAGAATGGAGATCAATGAACTCAGGTACCCATTACGGAGGATAATATAAGGATGGTTAGGCAAGCCAAGGTTCTTTTTACAAATCCGACATGGCAGCTAGGTTGGAGCCAATGTCTAATAGACATGGACGTATGTATCCTGGCGCTGTTGGAATCATAACCAGATATGGTGATTAAGAGAGACGGACTCAAGTACGGTGTTCATGAGCAGCATTTGTCAATATAAACGCCTACCAATTAGCCTGGGGAGTTCCCTTAACACTCATAGCTATGGCTAGTAGCCAGGGCCATTTCAAGGTGTGCAGTTGGGCAGACTCCTGCAGCTCTGCTGCCTGTGGTTCTACGTAGTTAACTCCAAAGTGATTGACAGTGGTTGCCTCTCCATTCACATACCGGCTGGGACCATGGTTGTTGTAGTAAGGTCCTAGTATTTAGTATTGTGTTTCTTTCATCTCTGTTTTCCTCCTTGTTTTCTTACCTTCACCAGGTATTCAGACTTTGCTGTGCTTGCCATTTGTACTGTGCTGCGCCCCTTGTTTGTGACCCGGCTCTGATACTATTTTGGTGTTTGTTTTGTCTTGTCTTTGATATCTGTGGCTTTTGCACTTCGTTATCGTAGTCCCTTACTACTTCTTGGTTTTTTGGGGCAATCAGTTACGGCACCTGGAAGTGGGTTTATTATTGTTATGGTCCATTGTATTTTTAAATTCTGTTCTAGTCTGTTCCCAGAGCTTGCAACACATACCCTAATCCAAATTCTAAACATAGGCCCAACTACATGAAAACCGTTTATAATGGGGTTGTTCTCCACAAGCCCCAGGGTTTGGCTGTTTTATACATCTCGATACTATTAACACCTTTAATTGCCTTGGCAGGTAATCATTAATCTCCGGTCACACTGATCAGCTGTGACTTGCAGTTGTTTATACTGTGTCACACACCTATTTTCATATACTGTGTGACATGTCCTCCTCATCTCCTCTTCTATATAAAAGGCCATACACCAGAGGTTATCAACCCTGAATCTGCCTTGGTCCTATTTTGTCAATCTTTTTTCCACTTCTACAGAAATCAGCACTGCAAACGAAAACGAATATCATTGCTTCCAGGACCCTGATCTCCAGAATCGTTTTCTTTGAATCCTGTTTTTAAGTGGTGCTTGACTTTATATACTTTTTTCAATGGTTCTGCTGTGACAGACCGCACCGTTATGTCCTCCCCTCAATCCCCCAGCTCAAAGATTAGCCAAAAATAGAACAAATGGAATAAAAAACCTCCCCCATGTATGCCCTTCATGTGTTTTATGCATTGTATCTATCAGATTGCCGTTGGGGGACGCCAAATGAGAGAGCGACCATTGTAACGCTCCACATCATTGATATTCCTTTACATCATGTCCTCTCCGCAGCTCTGCCCTGAGTCATCGCTCACGCTGTTCTGTGAGGCCGCTAATCGATTGCCAGGACCTTGTTTTAATCATACTGTTTTTCATCCCTGGCATACCACGGCCCTTGTTTTTGCCAAAGCAGAAGTCCCATGAATATCGCTCAGAAAAACGACATGGATCGAGCGTCCACAAAACCTCAATGAAAAACCAATTTCGTGGAACGCGGACATGGAGCAATCACAGCCGCGCCAAAAGACGCTAATTATAAGGAAAACCTATTATAAGGAACATGTTGTTCACCAGAATTTAACAAAAGTATTAATGTGGGTGAATGTTTAAATTGGACATGTGAGAGGTGATCTCTACTATTGGATACACAGACCCCTAACACCATGCGACCCCCAAACTTTGGGTCTCATCATCCAGGACTGAGGCTATGTACTCCTATTATAACTTTCAACTTTGGGTGCCAGGTTTTAATCATTTTAACGGTAAATGTGCCCAAGTTAATACACGGGCAGATTTACGTTTACCTGGTCCCTTTCTCGATCCAGCGGCGCGTTCTCTCGCTGTGATTCGGGTCCGCCGGGATTTATTAAGGTAGTTCCTCGTACGTCCACCGGGTGGCGCTGCTGCGCTGAGAGCCCTCGGAATGCACTGGCATACCCGAGGCGGCTGATGAGGTAGTGCAATTTTCCGACCTTTTATTTTAAAAAATGCGGTGTTTTTTTCCGAATCCTCACGGTTTTTTGTTCGGCCACGCCCCCAATTCCGTTGCGTCAACCGCGCGATGCCCCAATCTCCGATGCGTGCGGCAAAAATCCCGGGCAATACAGGAAAATTGTGCAAATCGGAAATATTCGGGTAACACTCTCGGGAAAATGCGAATCGGGCCTTAGTAAATGGGTTCTAAATGCTCCAATGAGCCCTGATTGTGAATAAAGATACAATCCATGAGGTCAATGCCGAGGAACCTCACAAATATTCTAAATCTTTAAGAAAGAGGAATTCTCTATATCCAATGGTGCGGCAGTTGAGTTGAGCCGCCTCTTGCCTCAGTCAGCACCCAACAAGCAGCAAGAATAGGCATCACCTGCTGCAAATCGGAACCTCGCACTTAAAAATATTATCTCTTTATACCCACTTCTAACATAGTGTGATACGCTACATGGAGAATTTAGATTCACCCCGTTTATAAATCACTCCCAAAGCAGAAAAATGTACTAACAACTTCCTCGATAAAACAACCAAGATACTTAACGTTGTATAGATTGATATCAGAGACGGGTATGGAGGCGTGCTCATGGATATTCTTTGGTGCACTGTCCCTTTACGAAGGGACACATGGCGAGGGCCAAGAGGGAGCATCAGCACTGGTGATATTTAGATATTTATCAGTCATATTATTAGATCCATCAACATCATCTTCCAGTAGATGCGAAAAAAATGACACATCCCATTAATGTATGAAAGTTCATGCAAAAATGAAGTGAAGGGGTATTCCAGTATGTCATTTTGGTTGGATCTAATGGTTACCGTTCAATGTGAGAGTGGCTTAGGGTCGAACCTCCCCCACTTGTGGGGTAGCACCTCCACTGTACAGGCATGGATGGCTTGTCCATTGGCCCCATAGACCCTTTACAGCACAGTCAGTGAAGGGGCCGAGTTCCAGTGCCACCCACAGCACTATACATGGTCTTATTCCAACGAGCCGATAGTTGGGGGTTCCCCCAGATCGACATTGACCCCCCCAATATTTAGGTTGGCCACCTGAAGCTGCCTGAGCCTGAAAGTCCCAACCTGTAAAACACTCACCCTTGCCGGTAACATCTAATATGCGTTACTGGCAACCAATCACAACGGTTTTGCCCATCACATGTTTCCGGCACCATTTAGTTCCGGATTGTTGCACCCTAGTACCTAATGTGGCGTTGGCACCACACATTTAAAAAAGTTAACAAGGTGTTATTGGCAGCGGCAGCCCGAAAGCCAAACTGAATTTCTGGTTCCGCATCCTGAATCCACAATGTTCGGCACAACCAACGCACTATTAGAGATAGTTTGATACAGGATCCCCGGTACCCCTTGGGGGCACAGGGGTATCATAGAGGGGCTCCCAGGTCATGACCTCCCAGGATAAAGGTCACGGTTTAATCACATCGCGCTCTGTTACATCTCTAGGTAAACCACATCCGGTGCTCAGTTTATCATGTCGATCGGATTACATGAGATTCCTTCCGCACAGACAACATCCTTTCTCTGCGCCATCTCCAGTCCAATAAACTCTCAACAATCCTCCTCTGCTATAGATTCCTGCATAAAAATGTAAAGCAATCTATAATTAGGATCTGCATTCTTTATTCTGTTCTTTGTGTTCCGTGGCTCCTCGTGGAAGCGCTTTTGTTTTTGGCCGTTAGAGGAAGTGCTGAATCTTTCATCATTCCACAATTGAAGCACAATTTCATTAACTGCTGTAAAATGATGTCTCTTTATGTAGAAAATAAATACAATACAATAACGATTAAATATCTACTCACCACGTGTTGGCGAGGCGGCATCGCGCAATGGAGAAATTATACGTGACGCATCGCTTGTGCTGCCGTGTCATAGTGGAGAAATGTAAGTCCTATTAAATGAATTTACATTTTGGGGGGAATATAACTCATTCGCGGAGTAGGTGAGGAGATGTCAGAATTGGGTAAATAGAGTAAAGACCTCTCTGGACAGGAGTCAATTTTTAATCTCCCTTGAGCCCTTGTCAGCTTGGCCTGGCGTTTTCCCAGTTTGGCAGAATTCTCAAAGTACATCTGACTCCCAGATGTCTTTGTGGAGAGCCCCCATTTACATAGAAATTCTGGCCATGAGGTTGGATAGGCTCCATAACCTCCTGCCTGCTCTTTCGTTCGTATCCTTAACTTGTCTGATATCTCCTGTCCTAGTCCTTGCTCATAGATGATCCGGGCCAATCTGTGTCTTCCTGGCAAGTCGGGAGGTCAAGACTATTGAACTTTAAGACCTTTCTGTTACGTCTTGTCCCAGTTGGATGTGCACTTACACATGGATACTGGTGAAAATTAGAGGTGAGAATTATGGAGCACATTTACTAGGTCGAAAACCACTTTTCATTTTAGCCTATTTTTTCAGTTGTGCCCTGAGTTGCCCCGGGTTTTTGGTGCAATGATGCGAGTTGTTGGCAATGGGGCGTACCGGCTATGCAAGTGACCAATCGGGGGCGAGTGGACGTGCGGACACCTGATGATTCGACAAACCGCAGAATTACAAAGGCAAATTGTGTCGCGCAAGACGCACATCACAAACGCCGGAATAATGTGAACTCCGGCGACCTCAGCGGTGAGCAGAGAACAAACACATTGGACACACATCATAAAGAATTGCGGGCAGGTCCGAATCCTCCCGTCGGCACATTCCGGATCAGCGGCGTCAACGGGACGGGTTAAGTACATGTGCCCCTACATGTTCTTCTTGGTTTACTTCTATCCTTCTCTTCTACCATAAAAAAGTTTAAACAATCGAAAAATGACATGTTGTGTCCTCCTTGTCAGTTATAATTGCTAACCACTCCGATCCGCGAGCATCAGCGAAATATGAGAATCAGAATTCTTCTAAGAGTTACGAGGTAAAGGAGATGTCACCATTTCCATAAAGACGTTCTCATATTATCCATGGGATCGATCGAGAGTGTTGAAGACCTGTGGGATTCTAGTTTGGATCGACTAGGACTCTTGTATCTCTTCATAGCTTTATGACGCGATATAAGAATTGAAGGAGATTGGAAAAAAACACTTAGGTAAACCTCGGGTCAGGCACTTACAATGAATAATAAAGGTGATGAGGATGACCGTGGCATTTCTAGTGGTTTCTTTTGTTTTTCTCAACCATCTGCTTTTTTGTCCTTGAGAATAGTAAACAGTTACGTTTATCTGAATGAGTGTAAAGAAGGTTGAGTTTTGGTTTGCCTCATGGTGATTTGGACAGGGCTCCTTGATTGATAGGATGGAGAATGACCAGTGGTATCTACGACACACTTGGTGCTACGTTTCCTGGCACTGAGCTCTGTCACAATTACACACATATGGGAAATCTCATGGTTTACCTCCGGTCATTCTCCTATTCCCCCGTAAAGTAGAGGATGGTGAGGATGACCAATGTTGACGGCATGAGAACTGCAACATGTCTGAGTAAGAGTGTAAGGTTACCCAAGGTCATTCTCCGTTGCTTCTCCGTTAATGGTAGAGAAGATAGAATAACTGTGTTTCTCTGTTTGCTTTCTTAATCACCATCTGATGAGATGAACCATCCCAGAAACAGAAAGCCGAGATCCTGTCTAAGTGAGGAATGTAAGAGACATCATGGGGGACTACTCCACGACATGGACTGTTGGAAGAACTTTACATCTACTTGGTTCTCCAAGTCCTTTTCAATGTCGGACTCATGAGCAGCTGAAAGAATGAATGGGATATCCCAGGTCACACTGAGCCTTTGATGGATAGGAGTGTAGGCTTGGTCTGGCCCCAGGTGATCCACACTGGACCCCGGGCTCTACATACCACTGCATAGCAAAGCACTCATATGGCAGATTTACTTACCCGGTCCCCTTCGCGAACCAGCGGCGCGTTCTCGCCTGTGGTTTTCGGGTCTTCCGGCGATTCACTAAGGTAGTCGCTGCTGCGCTGAAGAGCATTGGATCACACTGAGGTACACTGCGGGCTGAGTGAAGATAAGCGCTATCCGAGTGACATTTTTTTAAAAAATGCGGCGGTTTTTTCTGAATACGTTGGTGGTTTACGTTCGGGCCACGCCCCCGATTTCCCGTTGCGTGCATGCGGTGCCGATACCCCAGTCCCGCTATCCCGTGCGCTAAAATCCCGGGGCACCAAAAATTGGGCGCAGATCGAAATATTTTGGTACACATCGGCGAAAACGCAATCGGGCCCTTAGTAAATACCCCCATTGTTTGAGGAAAGAGCCAATCATTTACATACCTCCCGGCGGTTTACCCTAAACTCTCCCGCCTCTGTGAACTATAAACACCCCCCTCCGAATCCAGTGGTGTGGGTTTTTCATACAGTGTCTCACATCCTATACGTATCACGATGAGAAGAGACACTGACATTGACTGTGTCCTGATACCTGCCCCCACCTCCTGAGTATTGAGCTGCTTAAGGCGGAGGCGCAACTTCCTCATGGCTGGTGCACCCTTGCGAAAGGGCTCCAAGAACAACATCTTGGCACATCTTCAGATTTTGTATGGGTGATGGGTAACAATTCATTGCCGCTGTACAATGGTGGGCCCACAGCTTTGTCTAGTAGGGAGCCCAGTCTGATACTGGAGTCATGGACCCGTCCCATTTTGCATCTCTTGGTTTTCTAGTTTCCTTCAACCTCGTCATGACGAATGAATTCTGATGAACCAGCATAACATGTCAGGGTCATTCTCACATTATTTCTAATAAGAAAGGGACCTGACCTCTGTATTCCACTTTACTCTTCTGGTTTTCCTCACCTTCTGTTCATCGTAATTATCTTGGAGACATGAGAAGCCTAACATTCTGTATTAATGAGACACATGACATCACCCTTGTAGTGGATCGATAGGTTTGTCTCCTCTGGGATGTTATATTATATGGATTGGAGGTAGAATATCGGCTATCGTATGCAGAAAAGAACAATAGTATTGGGGCGAGGAGAAGAGAGATTGGGCAAGGCAGAACAGAGAGATGGCCGAGGAGACAAGGATTGGGGCAGAGAAAGCATGAAAAAAGGGAACAGAGAGATTGGGGCAGAGAGACAGAGAGATGGGGCAGAGGACACATAGAGAATTGGGCAGAGGAGAACATAGAGATTGGGCATAGAGAGAACAGAGTGATGGGCAAGGAGAACATAGTGATTGGGTGCAGAGCTGAACAGAGTGATTGGGTGCAGAGCAGAACAAGTGATTGGGGCAGAGGAGAACAAGTTATTGGGGCCAGAGGAGAACAGAGAGATTGGGCAGGAGAACAGAGAGATTGGGGGCAGAGGAAACATAGAGATGGGCGGCATGCGGGAACAGAGTGATTGAGGCAAAGAGAACAAGAACTTGGGACAGAGCAGAACATAGTGATTGGGTGCAGAGCAGAACAGAGTATTGGGCAAGGAGAACAGGTAGAATGCGTCTCAGATTATTCATTAGGGTTTTCAGCTTTGCCCCTAATTGGTGATTCTGTTTACATGTCAATTTCCATTTATAGCTCATGTAATTACAATTGTCCCCTCCAATACAGACATGACGCTGATGTTCCTCTCCTATATTTACTTTCTCATATTCAACTGCACAAAAAAGAAACATTGTATCCATGCCTCCCCCCATCAATCCTAATACCCACAACGCCCCATTGTCCCTGTGTGATACACCTGTAGCCCTGTGGATTTCGCTTCTGCGTTCCTCGTGTTACGTGTGAAATGTCTCGGTGAGTCAAACATTGCCTGTCCCCCTAAATACATGTAAGGCGCGTGTGTGCAGAGCGGTGAGTAATGTACATTATCAGTGACACATGTTTCCCGCGAATAACATGTTTTATGTGGAAGAATTTGACTCATTTTTGCAGAATATGAAGAATTATCATTCAATAAAAGTTTACTTTTTTTCAATCCTTCTGCTGTTTCAGAAATCTTTGGGGGCTTTGATAATGTTCCTACGTGTTGTTTTTCTGAAGCAGTCGAGAATCCGAGGAGTAATTATCTGGAGAACCCAGATGCTAGTAACATGGAGGGATTCTTAAGACCAGCATCTCATATATTGGTCTTGAGAGGATTCCTACTGTGTCTTCTCGATACTACAATCAGCTCATTACACATCACAATGAAGCCGGAAGTCGACAGTTCCGTCTGTAGTGTAGTGGCCGACCTGAGTTCTGCAGGCACCACTCCCATTGAATTAATGTAACCCTCAGATAGACCATTATATGAGAATTCCTCTTTTATTATCTCTTTACCTATACCTATACCCTTACCTATTAAAAAAATCACCCCTGATATAAATGCCAATGCTCCGTAGCACTGAAAACTATGTGTCATTTAAAGATAAATCTAATCTTTTTAAAACTCTTAGTAGTAGTATATTCTGTGTGCTACAGACCATATATACAGATAGTGATAGACAGAGCAATACTGAAGGTACAGATCCTATGCCTACAATCTTTAAATGCCTGTCTCTGGTTGTGTACTCACCAGTACCCCAGGCATAGTTGTAGGTTCTTTACATCCCCAGATGTATCTGAAATGCTTCACCCCATTTAATGTACACAGCAAGAAGTGACTACGCTCCAGTAATTCCTGTGAACATCTACGCTGAATATAGCGAGACTGGAGCAGGAGAACAAGGTAACCCCTGCAGCTGCAGTTTCTTCTTTAGCCTCAGCTCCTCATCTATACACTAATCTACTGTTCTTTCTCTGCCATTCAAAGGTCTATGATCTCCTATGGGAGAGGAGAACCATTGGCAGCTTGCATCATAAATCTCAGTGCACCGAGTAAGGTTTAATATTAGGGATGCTAAATGGTCCATGTAAAATGGGATAATACATTTTAGGAACAGCTCCTAATGGCTCGGGAACCTGAATTTTGAACCCTAACTACCTATTGTGAGAAGATTTACAGAGCTTAAAGGTAGAATGATGTTAGAAATCTTTGGAAGTATATCATGGTATGTCCACATAATCGGGCACAAGTATGATGTTGCCCCTTCTGGATCCTCCTGAAAGTCTGAGGGGCGTCAGCGCTGGTGGGGCAGTTCTACGCCGGGTCCTGTCTGTGGCGGTACGGCAGAGACCCCCAATTCCCCCTGGCCGCGCCCCTTTCACACCAGAACTCTCGGTTTCAGACCTTGTTTTTCTTTGTACAGCACAAATAAATGTGTCCTGATGTCTACATTATCATAAGAGCGGAATGTTTTTCCTGTTATGGGGATGATCTCATCTAATAAAGCCATAATTATTGTGCCCTTAAGCCCTGATCCCACTTGTGTTACAGACCCCTTCCAAACATTCAGGCAGCGGCTCCAGCGCCGCGCTGTCAGCGGGATAACCTTATTCGTGAACATGTTAAGCAGTCATCAAGGGATTTCTCTTTGTGTTTGAAGATTAAAAATCTTGTGTTTTTACATTGCTTGATAAAAAGGAAAAAACATCCAGAATCCGTCTATGGGGGTCCCACAAATCTAAGAGTCAGGGATGAAGGTTTATCGATTGGCCAATAATGTCATATGAGCTAAAGCCACCGGGATTATCAAAGGAAGTGTAACCGTTGCGGGAGATATGGAAACCTGAAGAAAGTAATACACTCACCGGCCACTTTATTAGGTCCATCTGTCCAACTGCTCGTTAACACTTAATTTCTAATCAGCCCAATCCCATGGCGGCAGTGCATTTAGGCATGAGACATGGTCAAGACAATCTCCTGCAGTTCTCCCGAGCATCAGTATGGGGAAGAGTGATTTGTGGCCTTTGTACTTCATGGTGTTGGTGCCAAAGGGCTGGTCTGATATTTCAGAACTGGATCTACTGGGATTTCACGACCACACCATTCTCTAGGGTTTACAGAGAATGGTCCAAAAAGAAAAAACATCCAGTGAGCGGCAGTTCTGTGGGCGGAAATGCCTTGTTGATGCCAGAGGTGAGAGGAGAATGGGCAGATGGTTCAGCTGATAGAAAGGCAAACAGTGACTCAAATCGCCACCCTTACAACCAAGGTAGGCAGAAGAGCATCTCTGAACGCACAGTAACTCCAACTTTGAGGCAGATGGGCTACAGCAGCAGAAACCACACCGGGGCCACTCCTTTCAGCTAAGACAAATGAGGCTACAATTTGCACAGCTCATCGAAATTGGACAGTTAAAGATTGGAAAAACGTGCCTGGTGGATGAGTCTCGATTTCTGCTGCAGACATTCGGATGGTAGGTCAGAATTTGGCGTCAACAAACATGAAAGCATGGATCCATCCTGCTTGATCAAGCGTCTCGGCTGGTGGTGGTGCATGATCCCCTGCCTTGACTCACGCGCTCAGGCTGGTGGTGGTGGTGCATGGATCCATCCTGCCTTGTAATCAGCGGCTCAGCCTGGTGGTGGGGGTGTCATGATCCATCCTGCCTTGTATTCAGCGGCGCAGCTGGTGGGGGTGGGTCATGGAGCCATCCTGCCTTGTATCAGCGGCTCAGGCTGGTGCTGTGGTGTCATGGATCCATCCTGTTTGTATCAGCGGCTCAGGCTGTGGTGGTGGGTCATGGATCCATCCTGCCTTGTATCAGCGGGTCAGCTGGTGGTGGTTTGTCATGGATCCATCCTGCCTTGTATCAGCGGCTCAGGTGGTGGTGGTGGTGTCATGGATCCATCTGCCTTGTATCAGCGGCTCAGGCTGGTGGTGCTGGTGTCATGGATCCCCCTGCCTTGTATCAGCGGCTACAGGCTGGTGTGGTGGTGTCATGGACCATCCTGCCTTGTATACGGGTCAGGCTGGTGTGTGTGTCATGGATCCATCCTGCCTTGTACAGCGTCGGCTGGTGGTGGTGGTGTCATGGATCCATCCTGCTCTGTCATAGCACAACAGTCGGGGTGTCAATATAGAGGAAGTCTGCGACTGACAATTGTGCTTCCACGGCTAGGGAGCCATAAGAGGTACCCCGAGGAGTACCATCTATCCCCACCGCCGCAAGTCTCCCAATACTGCTTGCCTGTGGAGGATGATCCCGGCTCCAGTGTCTGCACCCCTGAAGCATCAAGAGGCAGCTGAGACTCTGACTCCAGGCCTGACCAAGGAGGACGATGAGGAGTTTGTATATCGTCTCCCCATCTTCTCCCCGGCCGGAACTTCGGAGGTCTAAAGGGAGACAAAAGGTAAGCTCCCTGCGTACCTGCAGGAAGTACCACTGGTGTCACACATCAGGAGGGGAGGCGGTACCGGCTTTTCTGACAACCCACCGATTACTTTACCGACTCGAACCGACCGCCACCGGACACGTCCTCTTCTACTCCTCTTCCCGTGTGCCGCCTCGTGCCCTTTTTTCTTCAGCTTCCAGTGTCGTCCCCTTTCGCGTCGTGGGGGCGGTGGGTGGTACTTGATTGCCGCCTTATTTGTCCATATTGTAAATATTCTTACTACTTACAATTACTCCTACGCCCACTAATCGCGCCAGCGCTTACCTCTGGATGTTTTTTCTTTCGGCACCATTCTCTGTAAACCCTAGAGCATGGTTGTGCGTCGAAAATCCAGTAGACGCGACAGTTCTGAAATACTCAGACCGCCCTTCTGAACCAAAACCTGCCCGTTCAAAGGCACACAATCACCTTTCCTAGTGGGTTCCTCCATACTTATGCTCTGTAGAACTGCAGGAGATTGTCTTGACCATGTCTACATGCCTAAATGCACTGAGTTGCCGCCATGTGATTGGCTGATTAGAAATTAAGTGTTAACGAGCAGTTGGACAGGTGTACCTAATAAAGTGGCCGGTGAGTGTATACTTTCTTCAGGTTTCCATATCTCCCGCACCTGGTTACACTTCCTTTGATAATCCCGGTGGCTTTAGCTCCATATGACATTTATTGGCCAATCGATAAACCTTCATCTCTGACTCTTAGATCTTGTGGACCCCCCATAGACGGATTCTGGATTTTTTTTCCTTTTCTATCAACAGAAACTGTTAAAAAACACAAGATTTTTAATCTTCTTAAACACAAAGAGAATATCCCTTTGATGACTGCTACATATTCCAGAATAAGAGTATCCCGCTGACAGCGCGGCGCTGGAGCCGCTGCCTGATGTTTGGAAGAGGTTCTGGTAAACACATGTCGGGATCAGAGGCTTAAGGGCACAATAATTATGGCTTTATTAAGATGAGATCATCCCCATAACAGGAAAAACATTCCGCTCTTATGATAATGTAGACATCAGGACACATTTATTTGTGCTGTACAAAAGAAAACTACAAGGTCTGAAACCGGAGAAGTTCCTGGTGTGAAAGGGGCGCGGCCAGGGGTGGAATTGGGGGTCCCTGCCCGTACCTGCCACAGACAGGACCCGGCGTAGAACTGCCCCACCAGCGCTGACGCCCCTCAGACTTATCAGGAGGATCCAGAAGGGGGCAACATCATACTTGTGCCCGATTATGTGGACATACCATGAATATACTTCCAAAGATTTCTAACATCATTCCTTAACTTTAAGCTCTGTAAATCTTCTTACAATAAGTTAGTTAGGGTTCAAAATTTTGGTTCCTGAGCCATTAGGATGCTGATTCCTAAAATGTTTATCCCAATTTTACATGGACCAATTTAAGCATCCCTAATCATTAAACCTTACTCTGTGCACTGAGATTTATGATGCAAGCTGCCAAATGTGTTCTCCCCTCTCCCATAGGAGATCATAGACCTGTGAATGGCAGAAATAGCAGTAGATTAGTGTATAGATGAGGAGCTGAGGCTAAAGAGAAACCTGCAGCTGCAGGGGTTACCTTGTTCTCCTGCTCCAGTCTCGCTATATTCAGCAGTAGATGTCACAGGATATTACTGGAGCGTAGTCACTTCTTGCTGTGTACAGTTAATGGGGTGAGAGCATTTCAGATACCATCTGGGGATGTAAAGGACCTACAACTATGCCTTGGGGTACTGTGAGCTACACAACCAGAGACATGGCATTTAAAGATGTAGGCATAGGATCTGTACCTTCAGTATTGCTCTGTCTATCACTATCTGTATATATGGGTCTGTAGCACACAGAATATTAATCTACTAAGAGTTTTAAAAGATTAGATTCTTATCTTTAAAATGACACCATAGTTTCAGTGCTACGGAGCATTGGCATTTAACTTCAGGGGTGATTTTTTTAATAGGTAAAGGGTATAGGTATAGGTAAAGAGATTGTACATAAAAGAGGGAATTCTCATATTTAATGGTCTATCTGAGGGTCATTACATTCAATGGGAGTGGTGCCTGCAGTAACTCAGGTCGGCCACTACACTACAGACGGAACTGTCGACTTCTGGCTTCATTGTGATGTAATGAGCTGATTGGTATCGCAGAAGACAAGTAGGAATCCTCTTCAAGACCAATATATGAGATGCTGGTCTTAAGATATCCCCCCATGTTACCCAGACATCTTGGGTTCTCCAGATAATTACTCCTCCGGATTCTCGACTGCTCCAGAAACAACAAGTAGGAACATTATCAAAGCCCCAAAGATTTTCTGAACAGCAGAAGGATGAAAAATAAGTAAACTTTTATTGAAATGATAGATTCTTCATATTCTGCAAAAATGAGTCAAATTCTTCCACATAAAACATGTTTCATTGCGGGAACATTGTGTCACTGATAATGTACATTACTCACCGCTCTGCACACAGCGCCTTACACTGTATTTAGGGGGAACAGGCAATGTTTGACTCACCGAGACATTTCACACGTAACACGGGGAACGCAGAAGCGATATCACAGGCTACAGGTGTATCACACAAGAGACAATGGGGGTTGTAGTTATTAGGAAGATGGGGGGGCATGGATACAATGTTTCTTTTTTGTGCAGTTGAATATGAGAAAGTAAATATAGGAGAGGAACATCAGCGTCAGGAGGGGACAATTGTAATTGTCTAAATGTAATTATATGAGCGATAAATGTAAATTGACATGTAAGCAGAATCACCACTACAAGCAGTCATTTAGGGGCAAAGCTGAACACCCTAATAAATAATCTGAGACGCCATTCTCCTGTTCTCCTCTGCCCCAATCACTCTGTTCTCCTCTGCACTGATCTCTCTGTTCTGCTCTGTCCCAAATTCTCTGTTCACCTCTGCACCCAATCTCTCTGTTCTCCTCTGCCCTGATCACTCTGTTCTCCTCTGCCCTGATCACTCTGTTCTCCTCTGCCCCAATCTCTCTGTTCTCCTCTGCCCTGATCACTCTGTTCTCCTCTGCCCCAATCACTCTGTTCTCCTCTGCCCCAATCACTCTGTTCTCCTCTGCCCCAATCACTCTGTTCTTCTCTGCCCCAATCACTCTGTTCTCCTCTGCCCCAATCACTCTGTTCTCCTCTGCCCCAATCACTCTGTTCTCCTCTGCACCCAATCACTCTGTTCTGCTCTGCACCCAATCACTCTGTTCAGCTCTGCACCCAATCACTCTGTCCTCCTCTGCCCCAATCTCTCTGTTCTCCTCTGCCCCAATCTCTCTGTTCAACTCTGCACCCAATCACTCTGTTCCGCTCTGCCCCAATCTCTCTGTTCTCCTCTGCCCCAATCTCTCTGTTCAACTCTGCACCCAATCACTCTGTTCCCCTCTGCCCCAATCTCTCTGTTCTCCTCTGCCCCAATCTCTCTGTTCTTCTCTGCCCCAATCACTCTGTTCTCCTCTGCCCCAATCTCTCTGTTCAGCTCTGCACCCAATCACTCTGTCCTCCTCTGCACCTAATCTCTCTGTTCTCCTTTGCACCCAATCTTTCTGTTCTCCTCTGCCTTGATCACTCTGTTCTCCTCTGCCTTGATCACTCTGTTCTCCTCTGCCCCAATCACTCTGTTCTCATCTGCCCCAATCACTCTGTTCTCATCTGCCCCAATCACTCTGTTCAACTCTGCCCCAATTACTCTGTTCTCATCTGCCCCAATCACTCTGTTCAATTCTGCCCCAATTACTCTGTTCTCCTCTGCCCTATCACTTTGTTCAACTCTGCACCCAATCACTCTGTTCAACTCTGCACCCAATCACTCTGTTCTCCTCTGCCCCAATCTCTCTGTCCTCCTCTGCCCCAATCACTCTGTTCTCCTCTGCCCCAATCACTCTGTTCTCATCTGCCATAATCACTCTGTTCAACTCTGCCCCAATTACTCTGTTCTCCTCTGCCCCAATCACTCTGTTCAACTCTGCACCCAATCACTCTGTTCAACTCTGCACCCAATCACTCTGTTCAACTCTGCACCCAATCACTCTGTTCTCCTCTGCCCAATTCTCTCTCTCCTCCTCTGCCCCAATGACTCTGTTCTCCTCTGCCCCAATCACTCTGTTCTGCTCTGCACCCAATCACTCTGTTCTTTTCTGCATCTGATATCTGATATTCTACCTCCAATCCATATAAATATAAATATACATCCCAGAGGTCAGACAACCATCGATCCCACCTACAGGGTGATGTTATGTGTCTCATTAAGACAGAATGTTAGGCTTCTCATGTCTCCAAGATAATGAAGATGAACAGAAGGTGAGGAAAACCAGAAGAGTAAAGTGGATACAAGAGGTCAGGTCCCTTCTCTTATTATAGAATAATGTGAGAATGACCCTGACATGTTTATGCTGGTTCATCAGATATTCATTCGGATGAAGAGGTTGAAGGAACCTAGAAAACCCAAGAGATGCAACTGGAAGAGTCCATGACTCCAGTATAAGACTGGGATCCCTTCTAGACAATAGCTTGTTGGTGCCCACCATTGTACAGCGGCATGTAATTGTTACCCATCACCCATTACAAAATCCTGGAGATGTCGCCAAGATGTTGTTCTTGGAGCCCTGTCAGCAAGGGTGCACCAGCCATGAGGCAAGTTGAGCCTCTCGCCTTAAGCAGCATCAACTTCAGGAAGGTGGGGGGCAGTATCAGGGACACAGTCAATGTCAGTGTCTCTTCTCATCTGATATCAGTATGGATGTGAGACACTGTATGAAAAACCCACCCATCTGGATTCGGAGGGGGGTGTTTTATAGTTCACCAGAGGCGGGAGAGGTTTTAGGGTCAACCCCGCCGGTAGGTATGTAAATGATTGGCTCTTTCCTCAAACAATGGGGGTCATTTACTAAGGGCCCGATTTGCGTTTTCCCGACGTGTTACCCAAATATTTCCGATTTGTGCCGATTTTCCCTGTATTGCCCCGGGTTTTTGGCGCACGGGATCGGATTGTGGCGCATCACTCGGCACGTGCTTACCTTCACTCAGCCCGGCTCGGTGTACTCCAGTGTGATCCGATGCTCTTCAGCGCAGTAGCGACTACCTTAGTGAATAGCCGGAAGACCCGAATCCACCGCAGAGAACGCGCCGCTGGATTGCGAATGGGCCGGGTAAGTAAATCTGCCCCATTGAGTGCTTTGCTATGCAGTGTTCATGTAGAGCCCGGGATCCAGTGGTGGATTCACCTGGGGCCAGTCCAAGCCTACACTCCTATCCATCAAAGGCTCAGTGTGACCTGGGATATCCCATTCATTCTTTTCAGCTGCTCATGAGTCAGACATTGAAAAGGACTTGGAGAACCAAGTAGATGTAAAAGTTCTTCCCATCAGTCCATGTCCTGGAGTAGTCACCATGACGTGTCTTACATTCAGGCAGGATCTCGGCTTTCTGTTTCTAGGATGGTCCATCTCATCAGATGGCGATAAGAACCAAAACAGACAACACAGTTATTCTATCTTCTCTACCAATTAGCGAAGCAACGTGAGAATGACCTTGGGTAACCTTACACTCTTACTCAGACATGTTGTCAGCTTCTCATGCCGTCAACATTGGTCATCCTCACCCTCCTCTCACTCTACGGGGAATAGTGAGAATGACCGCAGGTAACAATGTAAACTGTAGCACCAAGTGCTGTAGATACCACTGGTCATTCTCACTCTCCTATCAATCAATGGAGCCCTGTCCAAATCACATGAGGCAACCTAAATATCCAACCTTCTCTTACACTCATTCAGATAAAACGTCAACTTTTACTATTCTCAAGACAATAAAATCAGATGTTGAGAAAAACCAAGAAAGCCACTAAGATGCCACGGGTCATCCTCATACCTTTATTAATTATTGTAGTGCTGACCCGAGGTCACCTAAGCGTTTCTTCCACATCTCCTTCAGATTCTTATATCGTCATAATAGCTAATGAGAAGATACAAAGAGCCTAGTGATCCAAATAGATACCACAGGTCATTCACACTCTCCGATCAATCCATGGATCAATATGAGAACGTCTTATGGAAATGGTGACATCTCCTATTCTTCTAATCTAGAATATCTGATTCTCATATTCTCCCGATAGCTCAGCGGATCGGGTGGTTAGAATTATAACTGACAAGGAGACACAACAGGTCATTTTTCGATTGTTTAAATCTTTCTTATGGTAGAAGAGAAGGAAGAAGAAACCAAGAAGAACATGTAGGGGCACATTTACTTACCCGTCCCGTTGACGCCGCTGATCCGGAATGTCCGACGAGGATTCGGACCTGCCGCAATTCTTTATGATCGTGTGTCCAATGTGTCGCTTCCCCCGCTGAGGTCCGCCGAAGTTCACCATCTTCTTCCCGGCATTTGTGAGTGCTGATCTTGCGACACAATTTGCTTTTTAAATTCTGCGGTTTGTCCAAATCCATCAGGTTGTCCGACGTCCACTCCCCCCGATTTGTGTCACTTGCAAGCCGGCGCCCCATGTGCCACAATCCGATCGTATGCACCAAAAACCCGGGGCAATTCAGGGCAAATCTGAAAATGCGAAAATGAAAATGTGGTGTTCGGACCCTTAGTAAATGTGCCCCATAATTCTCACTCTAATTTCAACCAATGTATCCATGTGATAAGTGCATCCACTGGGACGAGACGCCTAACAGAAAGGTCTCAAAGTTCAATAAGTCTTGACCTCCCGGACTTGCCAGGGAGACACAGAATTGACCCCGGAATCATCTCTGAGCAAGGACTAGGACAGAGATATCAGACAAGTTTAAGGCTACGACGGAAGAGCAGGAGGTTATGGAAGTCCTATCCAACCTCATGGCCAGAATTTCTATGTAGACTGGGAGGCTCTCACAAAGACATCTGGGAGTCAGGGATGGCTACTTTTTGAGAAATTCTGCCACAACTGGGCTAAAACGCCAGGCCAAGCTGACAAGGGCTCAAGGGAGATTAAAAATTTGACTCTGTACAGAGAGCTTTACTCTCTTTACCCCAATTCTTGACTCTCTCCTCATTACTACTCCGGAATGAGTTATCATTCCCCCCAAAAATGTAAATTCATTTAATAGGGACTTTCACATTCTCTCCACTATGACCCGGGCAGCACACGCGATGCGTCACGTATAATTTATCCATTGCGCGATGCCGCCCTCGCCAACAAGTGTAGTATATATTTATATCTTTATTGTATTTATTTTATTCCTTCTACATAAAGAGAAATCATTTACAGCAGTTAATGAAATTGTGCTTCAATTTTGGATGATGAAATATTTCGGCACTTTCCTTTTTATGGCAAAAACAATAAGCGCCTTCCACGAGGAGCCACGGAACACAAGAACAGAATAAAGAATGCAGATCCTAATTATAGATTTGCTTTACATTTTTATGCAGGAATCTATAGCAGAGGAGATGCTGAGAGTTTTATTGGAGCTGAGAGATTGCGCAGAGAAGATGTTTGTCTGTGCGGAAGGAATCTCATGGTAACACTCAGATCCGACATGATAAACTGTAGCCACCGATGGGGTTCACCTGAGTGTAACAGAGAGCGATCTGATTCTACACCGTGACCTTCTATCCTGGGGGTCATGACCTGGGGTGCCCCTCTATGATACCCCTGTGCCCTAAGGGGTAACCCGCGGGTGATCCATGTATCAACTATTCTCAATAGTGAGTTTGGTCTGTGCCGAACATTGTGGATTCAGGATGCTGAACCAGAAATTCAGTTTGGTTTTCGTGCTGCCCGCCTGCCAATAACACCCTTGTTAACTTTTTAAATGCTGGTGGTGCAAGCGCCACCATTTATGTACTATGGGGTGCAACAATCCGGAACTAAATGGTGCCGGAAACATTTGATGGGCAACACCTGTGATTGGTGCCAGTACCGAATATTAGATGTTACCGGCAAGGGTGAGTGTTTTTACAGGTTGGGACTTTCAGGCTCAGGATCTCAGGTGGTCAACCTAATATTGGGGGGTCAATATCAGATCTGAGGGACACCCCCAAATATCGGCTGTTTGAATAGACCATTATATAGTGGCTGTGGTTGTTACTGGAACTCGGTCCCATTCACTTGACTGAGCTGTAAACGGGTCATGTGAAAATGGACAGTGGAGGTGCTACTCCAACAAGTGGGGGAGGTTCGACCCTAGCACATCTCAAATTGAGGTAACCATTAGACCCAACCAAAATGACTAATACTGGAATACCCCTTTCACTTCATTTTTTGCATGAACTTTCATACATTAATGGGATGTTGTAATTTTTTTCGCCGCTACCTGGAAGCTGCTGTTGATGGATCTAATAATTATGCTGATAAATCATCTATATATCAACAGGTGCTGATGCTCCCTCTTGGCACCTCGCCATTGTGTCCTTCTTAAAGGGACAGTGCACCAAAAGAATATCCACTGAGCACCTGCCTCCCTACCTGTCTCTGATATTCCAATCTAACAAAGTTACTTATCTTGGTTGCTTTTAATCTAGGAAGTTGTTATTACATTCTCTGCTTTGGGATTGATATAAACAGGGGTGAATCTAAATTCTCCATGTAGCGTATCACACTCATGTTAAAGTGGGTATAAAGAGATACTATTTTTAAGTGGCAGGTCCTGCTTTGCAGCAGGTGACTGCCTATCTTGCTGCTGTTGGTGCTGACTGAGGCAAGAGGCTCAACTCAACTGCTGCACCCTTGGATATAGATAATTTCCTCTTAAAGCATTTAGAATATTTGCTGATGGTTTCCTTTGGCATTGACCTCAGTATTGTCTCTTTCTTCACAATCAGGGCTCATCTGGAGCAATTTAGACCCATTTACTAAGGGCCCGATTCGCATTTTCCCGACGTGTTACCCGAATATTTCCGATTTGCACCAATTTTCCCTGTATTGCCCCGGGATTTTGGCGCACGCGATCGGATTGTGGCGCATCGGCGCCGGCATGCACGCAACGGAAATTGGGGGGCGTGGCCGAACAAAAACCCGAGAGATTCGGAAAAACCACCGCATTTTTTAAAAAAAAATGTGTCGCGAAAATTGCACTTACCTTCACTCAGCCCGGCTCGGTGTATTCCAGTGCATTCCGATGCTCTTCAGCGCAGCAGCGCCACCTGGTGGACGTCGGAGGAACTACCTTAATAAATCCCAGCCGGACCCGAATCCACCGCAGAGAACGCGCCGCTGGATCGCGAATGGACCAGGTAAGTAAATCTGCCCCAGTGTATTTACTTGGGGCACATTTTACCTTAAAATGTATTAAACTGGCACCCAAAGTCTGGAAATGTTACTAAATAGGATGTACATAGCCTCAGTCCTGGATGATGAGACCCCAAAGTTTTGGGTCGCAGTGTCTAGGTGGTCTGTGTATCCAATAGTAGAGATCACCTTCACATGTCCAATTTAACATTCACCAAATTAAATACTTTTGTTAAATTCTGAAAAACATGTTTCCTTATTAATAGGTTTTCCTTATAATTAGCGTCTTTTTGGCGCGGCTGTGATTGTTCCATGTTCCCCGCGTTCCAGACAATTGGTTTTCCTTGAGGTTTGTGGATGCTCGATCCATCGTCGTCTTCTGAGCGATATCATGGGACTTCTGCTTTGGCAAAACAAGGGCCTGTGGTGCCAGGATGAACACGTATGATTAAATACAAGTCCCTGGCAATCTGGACCAGCGCCTACACAGAACAGCGCTGAGCGATTGACTCATGGCAGAGCTGCGGAGGACATGATGTAAAGGAATCTCCATGTGTGGAGCGTTACAATGTGTCGCCTCTCTCATTGCCTCGTCCCCCACTGCAATCTGATAGATACAATGTATCAAACACATGAAGGGCCACATACAGGGGGGATGTTTTTTCTTTCCATTGTTCTATTTTTTGGCTAATCTTTTGAGCTGGGATCTGCGGGAGGACATAATCGGTGCGGTCTGTCACAGAACCATTGAAAAAGTATCTAAAGTCAATCACAATATAAAAACCGGATCAAAAGAAAAGCCGCATTCTGGAGCTCAGGTCCTGGAAGCAATTATTATTTCTTTTTCTTTTGTCAGTGCTGATTTCTGTAGAAGTGGAACAAAAGCTGACAAAATAGGACAGATCAGGGTTTGATAACCTCTGGTGTATGGACTTTATATAGCAGAGGAGATGAGGAGGAAAATGTCAGCCACAGTCTATAGACAATAGTGTGTGACACATGTATAAAACCAACTGCAAAGACACAGATGATCAGTGTGACCGGATCATGATTACCTTGACCAAGGCAGAGTAAAGGGGGCCAAACCCTGGGGCTTTTGGAGAACAACCCCATTATAAAAGGCTCATTGTAGTTGGGCCTTATGTTAGAATTTGTATTAGGGTCTGTGTTGCAAGCTCTGGGAACAGACTAGAACAATTTAAAAATACAATGGACCATAACACTAAACCCACTTACAGCTGTCCCTACCTGATTGCCTCACAAACCCTAGCAGTAAGGGACTACTAGTACCGAAGTGCAAAAGCACAGATATCAAAGACAAGACAAAACAAACACAAAATAGTCTCCAGAGCAGGGTCAAAACAAAGGGAGCAGCACAGTACAAAATTGCAAGGCACAAGCAAAGTCTGAATATATGGTAGAAGGTAAGAAAACTAGGAAACAGAGATGAAAGATAACAAAATACCTACATACTAGGACTTTACTACACAACCATGGTCCTAGCCCGGATGATGAATGGAGAGGAAAACTGTCAATCACTTTGGGTTAACTACTGTAGAACCAAGGCAGAGCTGCAGGAGTCTGCCCAACTGCAAACCTTGCAAATGCCCCTGGCTACTAGCCATAGCTATGAGTGGTCAAGGGAACTCCCCTATGGCTAATTGGTAGGGGCGTTTATTTGACAAATTGGCTGCTCCTGAACACCGTACATTGAGTCCGCTCATCTCTAATCACCATCATCTGGTTATGATTCCAACCAGCCGCCAGGATACATACGTCCCATGTCTATAGACATTGGTTACAACCATAGCTGCCCATTCGGATTTGTAACAGAACCTTTGGCTTGCCTAACCATCCTTATATCTATACTGGCATAACATCTTTCCCCCTTCCTTCTTCTGTGCGCTACCCACGGATGGTCTTTTTCAGTCTCTCTCATTGTCTTCCTTTCTCTTGGTCCTTTGCTCCCTCTACCCCCTCTTCTTTCTCGCTGTTTCATAGCTCTATCTTTGCCCATGTCTCCTGTTGCCGGCTTCTGCTTTTTGTTACTTGTCTCATCCAACACGTTTTCATTGTTTTGCCATCAAAGTAAAATAAGGTTCCTAGTTAGTCTTGTCCTGCTACTGTGGTGTATCTTCTTTCTATTGCAGGTGTTTGACCCTTGGCTCGTTCCTTGACCACACTCCTGGCCTGTGGTGTATCTTCTGTCTATCGCAGGTGTTTGACCCTTGGCTCGTTCCTTGACCACACTCCTGGCCTGTGTCGCACCTTTGTTGACTTCTAAAGTTTTAATTTAGTTTCTCTTTATTATTTTCTTTTGTTTGGTCTTTGCTTCCTTCGTTCCTTTACTATCTCGTCTTCATTTTTTATCTTATCTTACTCTTCTGTATGCAATTCAACTTGATGTGAAGTTAATTTTTATTCCATTACATTTGTCTCTTTCATGTGGTCTAGTACACTACTTTACTTTTGCCTCCCCTAACCACCCACCGAGCTACCCCCCTCCCGTACCCAACTCTCGTGTTTCTCTTTATTTCATTACTTCCTTCTATTCTCCTTCCAGTTGTCCCCCCTTTCTCTTTCTTTGTTCTTTACTTCCGATTTATTTTGTCCCTTTCCTCCATTCCTTTCCTTCTATCTAATTCTGTTTTTCTTCTTTCCTATTTCCACATCTTTCATCTTCTATCTTCTTCTTTTCTTTCCTTTACTTTCTCTTTGGTTTAGTTGTTATAGGTGTATTTCTTTCTTATTCCTTCTTCCTTCCTTCATTTCTTTCCTTTCTTTTTCCTTCTTTTTGCTTTCATACTTTCTTTTCTCACAGTTTTCCTTATTGTTCTTGGACGTATTGTCGTACTCCGCCTCCCGTTCTATGGAGATTATTTTACTTTTTTTTCTTTTCTGGTGCTTCTTACTTAATGTAGCCAAAGATGACAGTGTAACGTTAAGGTGAACAATCACATCGATAGAAATGTCGGTGTAACCTTTCTGTCCCTTCCCTCCCGGGTTATGGCGGACGCGGATCCCTCCCTGTGATTTAGTAGTTCCGTACATGGCACGAGGGGTCTCTGTGCCCCCCCCGTCCTGTGTTAATTGTAATCACTGCAGAGTTAAACATACCACACCTGTTAATAGACAAGACTCTACTTTTGTCCCTTAACTTCAGTGCGGGCGTATGACGGCGCCCTTTCCAGCCGACATGTGAGCCCTTGCCCATTTTCTGCCTGACTGTGTTGCTATGACCGACTCTGCAGTCAGTTGCGTTCGCCCATCAAAGTCGGTGCTATTTTTGGGATCAGATTTTCTTTGCTTTTCTGCTACAATGTCCACATCCGCTGCATCGTTCTATTGTCACATAATGAAGGTGTACCACTATAACACGGATGGGAGCACACACGAAGGAGGACACCTTTGTGGCTCACTTGCACGTGTCAGACCCCTTCCCGCGCCCCTCTTTCATTGAACTGCACAAATGACCTGGGGGCACTTAGGCACATCCGCAAACCTCCATAATACAGATCACGACAACTCATACATTAATTTACAATTATTGTCACCCTCATTTAAAGAGTACACATACAGACCCGTTACACATGTGTCACCCACACCCACATCCCGAACAACCGACACACATCCCAGTCTCAGAAATGCCCACACATCCCACTACTATCATTCCATTGAACATCATCCACCTCACCCCTCTTTAATACACATCACTGTACACACCAAGCCATTTCTGTAATTATACATCCCAAGTGTATACCTTGTTGCTACAGGTACGTTTTTCCCAACTTACAGACATACACAAGTCTCCAGTACCATAAGACCACATACAGTGGGTTAAAATAGTATTCAGACCCTTCAAAATTTTTACAACTTGTTGTCATTGCAGCCAATTGTAAGATCAAAAAAAGTTTTTTTCTGCTCATAATGGCACTCTGCCTCCCAAGTATTGTGCACTCTGCCCCCAGTGTTGTGCACATGCCCCCCCAATAATGTGCACTCTGCCCCCCAATATGTGCACTCTGCCCCCCAATAATGAGTGCACTCGCCCCCAGTAATAATGTGCACTCTGCCCCCTAGTAATGTGCACTCGCCCCCTAGTAAGTGCACTCTGCCCCCTCAATAATGTGCAACTATGCCCCCCGTAATGCGCACTCTGCACCCCAATAATGTGGCACTCTGCCCACTAGTAAAATGTGCACTCTCTGCCCCCTAGAATGTGCACTCTGCCCCCCGTAATGTTTACTCTGCCCCCAGTAATGTGCAACTGCTGCCCCCTAAGTTAATGTGGCACTCTATGACCCCATCGTAATGGACTCTGCCCCCTAGTAATGTGCAATATGCCCCCTATAATGTTGCACTCTGCCCCCTAGTAATGTGCACTCTGCCCCCCAGTAATGTGCACTCTGCCCCCCAGTAATATGCCCTCGGCCCCCAATAATGTGCCACTTGCACCCCTGTAATGATGCTCTCTGCCTCCCAGTAATGTGCACTTGCCCCCCCCAGGTATATTGTGCACTCTGCCCCCAGTATGTGCACTTGCCACCCCAGTAATGGTTACTCTGCTCCCCCCAGTAAGATGCGCTATGCCCCCCCAGTAATGTGCGCTTCTGCCTCCACCCCGTAATGTGCCACTCTGCCCCCCAGTAATGTGTACTATGCCCCACGTAATGTGCACTCTGCCCCCTAGTACTGTGGCCCAACTGCCCCCCAGTAATGGGCACTCTGCCCCCCAAAGTTTAAAAAAAAAAAAATGGTGGGCAGTCTGCCCCCCAGTAAGTAATGTGCACTCGCTCACCAGTACTGTGCACTCTGCACCAGTAATGTGCACTCTGCCCCCAGTATGTGCAGTCTGCCCCCAGTAATGTGCACTCTGCTCCCCAGTAATGTAACTCTGCCCCCTAGTAATGTGCACCGGCCCACCAGCCCAGTGAAGTAGGTGCACTCGGACCCCCAGTTTACTGTTCACTCTTGCCCTCAGTAATGTGCAGCTCTGCCCCCCTAGTCCTAGTAATATCCTCTGCCCCCAGTAATGCTGTCACTCGCCCTCCAGAATGTGACACTCTGCCCCCCTCAGTATGTGCACTCTGACCATCCCCGTAATGGCACACCTATGCCCCCAGTAATGTGTCACTCTTGCCCCTTAGTAATGTGCACTCTGCCCCCCAGAATGTGACTCTGCCCTCCCTAGTAATGTGACACTCTGGCCCCCCTAAGTAGTAATATGCACTCTGCCCCACAGAAGTTCACCTGCCCTTCAGTAATGTGCACTATGCCCCCCTAGTAATGTGCACTATGCCCAACCCAAGTAATGTCACTCTGCCCCCCGAGTAATGTGCACTCTGCACCCTAGTAATGTGCACTTGCCCCCCAGTGAATGTGTAGGCTCTGCCCAAAGAGGAAGTAATGTTCTGCAATATGCCCACCAGGATATGTGCATTCTGCCCCCAGTTATGTGCATTCTGCCACCCCCCCCCCAGTAATGTGCACTCTTCCCCCCAAGTAAGTTCACTCTGCCCCCAGTAATGTGCCCTCTACGCCCTACAGTAATGTTGCACTGTGTCCCCAGTAAATTTTGTTTGTTTTTTTTTTTTGCACACATGCCCCCCAGTAATGTGCACTAGTGCCCCCCTGGCTCGTAGTATTGTTGCACTCTCTGACCCCCCTCAGTATTGTGCACTTCAGTGACCCCCATGCCAGTAAATGTGCACTCTGACCCCCAGGTGAAGTGACTGTGCACTCGACCTCCCAGTAATGTGCACTCTGCCTCCCTCAGTATTTGCACTCTGACCCCCAGTAATGTGCACTCGCCCCCCAGTAATGTGCACTCTGCCCCCCAAGTAAAATTGTGCACTCGTCTCCCCAGCTAATGTGTCACTGCTGCCCCCAGAATGTGCACTACTGGTTCACTGTCTTTCTACCCAATTCGATTTCATTCACTCTCTTCCGTCGGCGGAGAGAACATCACAAGGCTGAAAGCCCTCTTTTCGTGCCAAGGATGTCTGGGGAATAGAAAGGGCTCCTCGCATGTCTATCCCTCCGTAGCAACTGGTTCTGGTCCGGCATGTTGATCTTCGGGCAACGACCGTCCTGGTACCAAGATCTATGTACGACCCGCTCGACGGAGGAAGATTCAGACTTGGAGTACATTGCCTCAGCGTGTGGCTGGGCACCCTTGGGGTTTTGCAGCGCTCTGTCCCCTCGTTTCCTCATTCTGCTGGCGGCCAGATCTGGCCAAAGAGGTAGTCGTGACTTTGTGGTCCTGTGACCGGAAATAGACCGTTCATGTCCCAAGCATGCTGGTGCTTCTTCTGCCTGTTGCCGATACCCAGCATGTCCGTTGGAATCATGTAGGGCATCGGACTTCATTACGCGACTTCATCAGACCAATAACGTGTAATATGGATGGTGACTGACTGCTTTTTCAAAAATGTTTTTTTAGCTCTCCTGTTTTGTTCCTACGCCAGGTTTGCCATCTGCTACGACGTCTAGCCGAGCTATTTCCATTTCCGTAACATCTTCCGACTCCATTAGACTTCCGCAGCACCATTGTCTCTGACCGAGGGGATCGTAGTTCGTCTCCTAAATTCTTGTGCGTTCTCTCTGCAACCAACTTCACAAGTTAAAATTTGGTACTTCTCCCCTATTATTCCCCAGGTGACTGTGGCAGGTGGAAAGAGTTTTTTTTTTAAAAACAATCATACCCCGGGCTGGCTATTAAGCCATTTGTTTCTGTGCCGTCTCAGAACGATTGGTCCTCTCTCTTCGCAGTGTGCAGAGATCTCCTACAATCCTTGGATTACTCAGCATCCGCGGACTCAGCTCCATTTTTTGTCAATATGGACGCTATCATCCTCGCTCTGCTCTTCCTGCCATATGTCTGTCATCGGATGCTCCTGCTGTGAGGAGTTGGTATGGGACCTGAAGACCCACTCTGGGAGCAGAATCGCCTTTCCTTATTACAGGCTCGCCCAAACCAAGCTCCAGACATAGTCGGACACCTGTGGACATACCTGGTGGTACCCCTCCACATCAAGACCTTCCCGCTTGCGGCCTGGGCTTGGTGAAGACCAGGTACCACTAGATTCTGGTCCCAGGTGTCGAGATAGTACCATCCCTGCGGTGGTCCAGGGGGTCCACCTGACTGATCCCGAATCCTGACGCCATATATATTTTATACACTGAGTGAGACTCACTTACCTACGGTAAACGTACACACCTAAATGGATGGCATTATATATATATGTGATACAGTAGATACAGGCAGTCCCTGGGTTACGACAGGATTAGGTTCTGTAGGTTTGTTATTAAGTGAATTAAGTTGAAGTTACATGGAATGTATATAGAATTTTATATTGTTAATCCCAGACTAGAACTTTTTTGGTCTCTGTGATAATTGGGATTTAGAAATGTTTGGGTGTCATAAGAATCAGGATTAACACTAAAGCTTCATTACAGACGCCCTGTGATAACCTGTTACAGCTGATTATTGTATCTAGGAACTAATAGTACAGTAAACTTACCAATATTCCAGAGGTCCGTTTGTAACTAGGGTTCGTATTGTAAGTCGAGTGTTCTTAAGGTAGGGTCCGCCTGTATGTAAGATCTATAGATATATATTATATATATATATACCGTTTTACATTCACATTATATACACAACATTTACATACCCAGGTGGTCCCGAGGGAGACCTGGGCAGAATCCTATACTCGCACCTCAGATAACTAAAACCCATACCCAAGACATTTCTTCCTAATGGCATACTGCCTATGACTCCTGTGTGTGCGGTCGCCCGGGGAATGGAACGTAGAGTGTTCTGTGTTTGAGCAAGTGTATGATACGGCCCCATACACACAACCTGCGCACAAATCGTCTGATTAGTATCACATGGCTCAATCCGACCACAAGATGCTGCAGATCAACAATGGAGAGCAAAACAGCAAAAAAAAAAAACAACACTTGTATCTAGAATAACAAAACAATAATACTTATAAATAATAACCTAATAATTAAAAGGATAAATAAGAATAATCAGAGTGTTGCCCCCGGTGGTATAATTGAGTGGCTAGCAGGATACATCGAAGATGTGACCCGGCCTGAACTCCCTCTGGTATCTCAGATTCTGACACACAACGTCACTTACACGCTCATAACCCAAAGTGATGATAAGGTGGTAAGTAATCCTCCGAGGACTCCGGCGTGTCATGTACGGTCAGATATGAGCTTGATTGCTTTTTAAACAGTTTCCTGTGATTCCTGCGCCCAGGCGGGACGCTGCCTGTGACATGGGAAAGATTCCTCCGGCTATTCAGAGAATTCCGCACTTTTTAGCTTTAAACGCAGAGAGAGAAAATCCGATAGGAAATGTTACACAATGATACGGAAATATCAAGGACATCACATTTTCTGTCGTACATTTTTGAGATCATTTTTGAAAACTCATTTTTGTGCATTTTATGGTAGTGTAGCAGGATAGAAAGTAAGGAAAATGACTGATACAGGATTCCTATCCGAACCGAAACGCCAACCTCATTCATACATAAATTACGAGCCTCTAATATGTAACATTTTATGTATATAATGGATTTAGATATTTTTGGAATGATGTTTAGGTGTACACAGGATATAGAGAAGAAAACGACTCCAATACAAGGACAAGCGATCTCTTAGACTATCCTGATCAAGCAGTTCCGCCTGTAGCCTGGCCACCTAGGTAGTAAGGGACAAATAGAGGACTCTCTCCTATGCAAAGCGACAAAACATAGGAAAAATAGTGCATACAGATAGAAGATAGATGTCAAAGCGAACAGCAAAAAGGGCAACTGCAGTACAAAATCACAAGCTCAGGCTAGAATAGTCCGAAACACAACGGCAAACGTCAAGAACCCAGAAAAGAAAAAACAGGGACGGCAAGTAGAAGTCTGAGTGCCACCATATTATGTCCCCGTACAATTAGGTGGTTGTGTACGGCTAATATACAATCACGGCACTTTATTAGTACACCATGCAATAACGGGTGGACCCATTTTGCCTTCAGAACTGCCTCAATTCTTCGTGGCCATGAGATTACAACAGAGGTGCTGGAAGCTCCTCAGAGATTTTGCTCCATAGTGAACATGATGGCTATCACACAGTTGCCGCAGTTTGTCAGGCTGCAAATCCATGATGCGAATATCACGTTGTCCACCACCATCCCCCAACAGATCTCTAGGGCGATGAGATTCTGGTGATACGGTGGACGGGCCATTTGGGTCCAGTAGACCGCATTGTCATGTTCAAGAAAACCAGTTGAGATGTTCCGATGCTTGCATGACATGAGCGCATTTATCTGCCTGAAAGTAGCCCTCAGATGTTACAGTGGGGTACTATTTGTGCTCATAAAGCGATGGACATGTGGACATGAAACATATACTCAGGTGGCTGGTTGGCGTCCCTTCTTTGTTGTACCAAGGGGCCCAAAGACACCAATGACAACACCACCACCAGCCTGAGCCGCGATCAGGCAGGAGGATCCCATGACACCAGCACCACCAGCCTGAGCCGCTTGCTACAAGGCCGGATGGATCCCATGAACACACCAACACCAGCCTGAGCCACACCGATGATACAAAGCAGGATGGAATCCATGACACCACCACACCAATGCCTGACCCGCTGATACAAGGAAGGATGGATCCATGACAACACCAGGCACCAGCCTTGAGCCGCTAGATACCAAGGCAGGCAGAGGGATCCCATGACCACCCACCCCACCAGCATTGATCCCGCTGATACAAGGGCAGGAGGGATCCTGACACCACCAGCACCAGCCAAGACGCTGATTACAAGGCAGGATGGATCCATGACACACACCACAGCCTGAGCCGCTTGATACAATGGCAAGGATTGGTTCCATGGACACCACCCACCACCAGCGACCCGCTGATACAAGGCAGGATGAGATCCATGACACCACCACCAGCAGCTCTGACCCCGCTGATACAAGGCAGGATGGATCCATGACTAACACCACCACATACGCCTGAGCGCTGATTACAGGCATGGAATGGATCCATTGACACACCCACCACCAGCCTGCGCCAGCTGATAAGGCAGGATGGCTCCATGACACCCACCACCACCAACAGCCTGAGCCGCGGATACAACGGCAGGATGGATACCATGACCACACCACCAGCCCTGACCAGCTGTACAATGGCACGGATGGATCAAGGACACCACACCACCAACACGCACCTGGACCCGCTGATAAAAGGCAGGATGGATCCAATGACACCACCAACCCACCAGCCTGACCCGCTGATCACAAGCTAGGATGGACCATGATCACCACACACCAGCCTGAGACCGCTGATTACAAGGCAGATTGATCCATGCTTTCATGCTGTTGACGCCAAATCTGAACCTACCACCCGAATGTCGCCAGCAGAAATAGAGAATCATCAGATCACGGCAACGTTTACTTATTTTTCACCAAATCTTCTACGTCTATAATTTCGATGAGCGCTGCTGACAAATTGAGCCTCAGGTTTACCTGTCTTAGGCTGAAAGGAGTGGACCAACTCGGTGTGGTCTTCTGATGCTGTAGCCCTCTGCTCAAAGTTGGACGTAATGTGCGTTCAGAGGATGCTCTTCTGCATACCTTGGTGTAAAAGTGGGGGTGGCGAGTTGAGTCCATGTTGCCTTTCTATCAGCTCATTGAAGACAGTTGCCCATTCGCTTCTGACCTCTGCATCAACAAGGCATTTCCGCCACAGAAACTGCCTAGTCTCACTGATGTTTTTTCTTCGGCACCAATCTCTGTAAACCCTAGAGCTGGTTGTGCGTCTGAAAATACCAGTAGATCAGCCATGTTCTGAAATACTCAGGACCGGCCCTTCTGGAACCAAAACCATGCCACGTTCAAAGGCGATCAAATCACCTTCTCCCCATACTGATGCTCGGGAGGAGGAGAACGGCAGGAGAGTCTTACCTGTCTCATGCCTAAATGCATGAGTTGGCCGCCATGTGATGGCTACTGATTAGAAAGTTAGATTAAGTGTTAACGAGCAGTTGGACAGGTGTGTACCTATAAAGTGGCCGGGGAGTGTATACTTTCTTCAGCGTATTCCATCATCTCCCGCACTGGTTACACCCTTTGATTAATCCCGGTGGCTTTAGCTCCATATGACATTTATTGGCCAATCGAGTAAACTCATCTCTGACTCTGAGATCTTGTGGACCCCTCTACATAGACGGGATCTGATTTTGTTGTCTTTTCTATCAACAGAAAACTGTTAAAAAAAACAAGATTTTAATCTTCTTAAACCAAAGAGAATATCCCTTTGATGACTGCACATATTCCAGAATAAGAGGTATCCCGCTGACAGAGCGGAGTGGAGCGCTGCCGTGATGTTTGGAAGAGTTCTGGTAAACACATGTCGGGATCAGAGGATTAAGGGCACAATAATTATGGACACTTTATTAAGATGGATCATCCCATAACAGGAATAAAACAATTCCGCTCTTATGATAAGGTAGACATCAGGACACATTTATTTGTGCTGTACAAAAGAAAAACTAAAGGTCTGAAACCGGAGAAGGGAGAGAGAAGTCCTGGTGTGTAAAATAGGGGGCGGCCAGGGGTGGAGTTGGGATCGGTCCCTGCCAGTACCTGACCACAGACAGGACCACGGCAGTAGAACTGCCCCACCGGCCAGCTGACGCCCTCGCCTTATCAGGAGGAGGATCCAGAAGGGTGGGGCAACATCATACTTGTGCACGGATTAGTGGAACTACCAGAACTACTTCCAAAGATTTCGCACATATGCCTTACCTTTGAAGCTTGTAAATCTTTACAAATAAGTGAGTTAGGGTTCAAATCAGGTTCCCGAGCCAGTAGGATGCTAGTCCTAAAATGTTTTTTATCCAATTTTACATGGACCATTTAAGCTCCTACATAAACCTTACTCTGTGCACTGAGATTTATGATGCAAAGCTGCAAATGTGTTCTCCCCTCCCCATAGGCTCATAGACCTGTGAATGCAGGAAGAGACAGAAATAGCAGTAGAGTTTTTTAGTATTAGTATTTTGATTTTTTTAGTTTGGACAGATAGAGCGTCCCCCGCCGACCCTCACAGACCGTTTAGCGATCCCAAATACTAGATATCCTTACGCCAGACTCTGAATACTACCCTCGTGAAATTGTAATCTCCCACTGGTCAGATCCCTTAACGGACCCGCACGGCCACCCATCCGCATCTTATGCCCACAGATATAACCCCAACTCCACGACTCAGGCCCTCAATTTCTTGCGCTTATATCCTCGCACCTGTTCAATCTCGGACTAGCTCGTTTAGGTCATACGATTCTCTGACTGAAATTCCAGATGGTGTAGTGTTTTCTTATTATTAGTTGTATTTGTTTTTATAGATGAGGAGCTGAGCTAAAGAGAAACCTGCAGCTGAAGGGGTACCTTGTTCTCCGCTCAGTCTCGCTATATCAGCAGTAGATGTCACAGGAATTACTGGAGCGTAGCACTTCTTGCTGTGTTACAGTTAATGGGGTGAGAGCAGTTCAGATACCATTGGGGGATGTAAAGAACCTACAACTATGCCTGGGTGGAATGTGAGTACACAACCAGAGACATGGCATTTAAAGATGTAGGCATAGCATAGGATCGGTACCTTCAGTATTGCTCTGTCTATAAAAGCGTATATAGGGTCTGTAGCACACAGAATATTAATCTTTACTTAAGAGTTTTAAAGATTAGATTTCTTATCTTTAAAAAGACACCTAGTTCAGTTGCTAGCGGAGCCTTGCATTATAACTCAGGGGTGATTTTTTTTAATAGGAAAGGGTATAGGTATAGGTAAAGAAGATATTTACATAAAAGAGGAATTCTCATATTTAATGGTCTATCTGAGGGTCATTACATTCAATGGGAGTGGCTGCCTTGCAGTAATCAGTTCGGCGCCACTACCCATACAGGACAGGAACTGTCGACTTCCATGCTTCATTGTGAGTAATGAGCTGATGGTATCGCAGAAGACAAGTAGGAATCTCTTCAAGACCAATATATGAGATGCTGGTCTTAGTAAGATATCCCCATTTACCCAGAATCTTGGGTTATCCAGATAATATACTCCTCCGGATTCTCAGATCTGCTGCCAGAAACAAACAAGTAGGAAACATTATCAAAGCCCCAAAGATTTTCTGAACCAAAAAAACAGCAGAAGGAGAAAAATAGTAAAACTTTTATTGAAATGATAGATTCTTCTATTCGTGCGAACAAATGAGTCAAATTCTTCCACATTTTAAGAACTGTTTCATTGCGGGAAACAGTTGTGTCACGAGATAATGTACATTAAGCACGCATCTGCAACACAGCGCCTTACACGTTATATTTAGGGGACAGGACAATGTTTGACTCACCGAGACCATTTTCACACGTAAACACGGGGGAAGCAGAAGCGAAAATCACAGGCTCCCAGTTCTGTATCACACAGAGGACAATGGGGTTGTAGTATGGATGATGGGTGGGGGGGGCATGGATTAAGTGTTCGTTTTTGTGCGTTGAATAGGGAGAAAAGTAAATATAGGAGATGGAAACATCAGCGTCAGGATGGGGCACAATTGAATGGTCTCAATGTTAATTCTTATGAGCGATAAGTAAATTGACATGTAAGCAGAATAGCACCACTACAAGAGTCATTTAGGGGCAAAGCTGAACACATATAGAGTAAATCTGACGACGACCCCACATTCTCCTGTTCTCCTTCGCCCCAATGACCTGCTTCTCCTCCTGACACTGATCTCTCGGTTCTGCTCTGTCCATCAAATTGCTCTGATTCACCCTCTAGCCACCCAACTCTCTGTTCTACCTATGCCCTGATCACTATCTGTTCTCCTCTGCCCTGATCACTCATGTTCTCCTCTGCCCCCAATCTCCTCTGTTCTCCTCTGCCCTGATCACTTGTGTTCTACTCTGCCCCAATCTATGCTTGTTAGGCCTCTGCCACCCAATCCACTCTGTTGCTCTTCTGCCCCAACCACTACTGTTTGTTTCTATCTGCCCCAATCACTCTTGTTCTCCTCGCCCCAAATCACTCTGTTCTCTGCTGCCCCAAATACACTCGTTTTTCTCTCTCCTGCATCCAATCACTCTGTTCTAGCTCTGCCACCAATCACTCTGTTCAGCTCTGAACTCATCACTCTTGTCATCCTATGCCCCCAACTCTTGTTCTCCTTCTGCCCCAACCTATGTTCAACTCTGCACCAATACTCTGTGCCCGCTCTGCCCCAAATCTCTCTGTTCTCCTCGGCCCCAATCTCTCGTTCAAATCTGCACCCATCACTCTGGTTCCCCTGCTGCCCATCTCTCTGGTTCTCCTCTGCCCCATCTCTCTCGTTTTTCTGCTACCCAACACTCTGTGTCTCCTCACATGCACCAATCTCTCTGGTCAGCTCTGAACCCATATCCCTATGTCCTCCTCTGCACCTAATCATCTCTGTTCTACCTTTGCAGACCCAATCTTCGTTTTCACTCTGCCTTGATCACTTTTCTCCTATTGACCTTGATCACGCTGTTCTCCTCTGCCCCAATCACTCTGTTCTCATATGCCCCAATCACTCTGTTCTCATCTGCCCCAATCACCGTTCAACTCTGCCCCAATTACTCTGTTCTATCCTGCCAGCCCACAATCACTCTGCTTTCAATTCTGCCCCAATTACTCTGTTCTCTCGGCCCATATCCTTGTATCAACTCTGCACCCGAATTACTCTGTGTCAAAATCTGCAACCGCCCATCACTATGTTCTCCTCTGACACCCAATCTCCTGTCCTCCTCTGCCCCACATCACTCTGATTCTCCTCTGCCCCAATCACTCTGTTCTCATCTGCCATAAGCAACTCTGATTCAACCATGCCCCAAACTTGTTCTCCTCTGCCCCAATCACTCTGTTCAAATGATGCCACCCCAATCACTCGGTTCAACTCGCACCCATCACTCTGTTCAACTCTGCACCAATACTTAGTTCTGCCTCTGGCCACAATTCTGACCTCTCTTCCTCCAGCTGCCCCAATGAAGCTGCTTCCCTCCTGCCCCACAATCCCACTCTGTTCTGCTCTGCACCAATCACTCTGTTCTTTTCTGCATCTGATAGTCTGATATTCTACCTCCAATCCATATAAATATAAATATACATCCCAGAGGTCAGACAAACCATCGATCCCCCTACATGGTTGATGTCATGTGTTCATTCATACCAAGAAGTGTTAGGCTTCCCTCATGTTCCCATCCAAGAATAATTAAATGAAAAAAAAGCGGAGGAAAACCGGGAGAGTCAACAGGGATACAAGAGGTCAGGTTCCCTTCTCTTATTATTGAGATATAATGTGAGAAGAATGACCCTGGACCATGTTATTGTTATGCTGGTATATAGAATATTCATTCGGATGAAGAGGTTGAAGGAAACCTAGAAAACACCAAGAGATGCAACATTGGACGGTCCATGACTCCAGTATACAGACAGTGGGATCCCTACTAGACAATAGACTTGTTGGTGCCCACCATTGTACAGCGGCATGTAATTGTTACCCATCACCCATTACAAAATCCTGAAATGTCGCCAAGATGTTGTTTCTTGGAGCCCTGTCAGCAAGGTGTGCACCAGCCATGAGGCAAGTGAGCCTCTCGCCTTAAGCAGCATCAACTTCAGGAAGGTGGGGGGCAGTATCAGGACACAGTCAATGTCGTGCCTCGTCTCATCTGTATCAGTATGGATGTGAGACACTGATGAAAAAACCCACCATCTGGATTCGGAGGGGGGGTTTTATAGTTCACAGAGGCGGGAGATGTTTTAGGGTAACCCCGCCGGTAGGTATGTATAATGATGGCTCTTTCCTCAAACAATGGGGGTCATTTTACTAAGGGCCCCGATTTTTGCGTTTTTCCCGACGTGTTACCCAAATTTTCCAATTTGTGCCGAATTTTCCCTGTGTTTTGCCCCGGGATTTAGCGCACGGGATCGGATTGTGGCCATCGGAACCGGCATCACGCTACCGGAAGATGGGGGGCGTCCACCGTACTATTCACTAACCCACGCTTTTTTAAAAAAAGGACTGCGTCACTCACCGGCTCGGTGTACTCCAGTGTGATCCCATGTCTCTTCAGCGCAGCCGAGACGACTACCTTAGTGAATATCGCCGGAAGACCCGAACCACCGCAGAGAACGCGCCGCTGGATCGCGAATGGACCGTGTTAAGTAAAATCTGCCCCATTGAGTGCTGTTGCAGTGTTATATGAGAGCCGGGTCCAGTGGTGGATTCACCTGTGGGCCGTCGAAGCCTACACTCCTATCCATCAAAGGCTCAGTGTGTGACTTGGGATATCATATTCATTATGTTACAGCTGCTCAGAGGTCAGACATTGAAAAGGACTTGGAGAACCAAGTGATGTAAAAGTTTTCTTCCCATCAGCCATGTCCCTGGAGTAGTCCCATGATGTCTCTTACATCCTCATTTAGAAAGGATCTCGGCTTTCTGTTTCTGGGATGGTTCATCTCATCAGATGGTGATAAGAAGCAAACAGACAACACAGTTATTCTATCTTCTCTACCATTACGAGCAACGTGAGAAATGACCTTGGGTAACCTTACACCTTACTCAGACATGTGTCAGCTTCTCATGCCGTCACATTGGTCATCCTCACCCTCCCTCACTCTTACGGGGAATAGTGAGAATGACCGAGGTAACAATGAAAACTTTGAAATTGTGACAGAGCTTCCAAGACAGCACCAAGTGCTGTAGATACCATGGTCATTCCTCACTCTCCTATCAATACAATGGAGCCCTGTCCAAATCACTGATGGAAACCTAAATATCACCTTCTCTTACACTCATTCAAGATATAAAACGTCAACTTTTACTATTCTCAAGACAATAAAAAAATCAGATGTTGAGAAAACCAAGAAAGCCACTAAGAGTCCACGGTCATCCTCACACCTTTATTAATTATTGTTAGTGCTGACCCGAGGTACCTAAGTGTTTCTTCCACATCTCCTCGATTCTTAATATCGTCATAATAGCTAATGAGAAGATACAAGATGCCTAGTGATCTCAAATAGATACCACAGGTCATTCAACACTCTCCGATCAATTCCATGGATCATTATAGTGAGAACGTTCTTATGGAATGGTGACATCTCCTATTCTTTCTAATCTAGAATATCTGATTCTCATATTCTCCTGATGCTCAGCGGATCGTGGTGGTTAGAATTATAACTGACAAGGAGACACAACAGGTCATTTTTTCGATTGTTTAAATCTTTCTTTATGGTAGAAAGAGAAGGAAGAAGAACCAAGAAGAACATGTAGGGGCACACTTGACTTATCCGTCCCGTTGACGCCCGTGATCCGGAATGTCCGACGAGGATTCGGACTGCTGCCCGCAATTCTTTATGATCGTGTGTCCAATGTGTTGCTTCCCCCCGCTGAGGGTCCCGCCGGAGTTCACCATTCCTTCTTCCCGGCGTTTGTGAGTGCTGATCTTGCGACACAATTTGCTTTTAAATTCTGCGGTTTGTCCAAAATCCATCAGGTTTTGTCCAACGTCCACTCCCCCGATTTGTTGTCACTTGCAAGCCGGCGCCCAATGTGCCACAATCCCGATCATGTGCACCAAAAACCCGGGGCAATTCAGGGCAATCTGAAAATGCGAAAATGAAAATGTGGTTTTCGGACCCTTAGTAATGTGCATCCATAATTCTCACTCTAATTTCAACCAATGTATCCATGTGATAAGTTGTCATCCACTGGGACAAGACGCTTAACAGAAGGTCCTCAAAGTTTCAATGAACGTCTTGCACCTCCCGGACTTGCCGGGAGACACAGAATTGCCCCGCAACATCCTCTGAGCAAGGGATAGTGACAAGATATCAGACAAGTTTAAGGCTACGAAGCAAAGGCAGGAGGTATTGGATAGTCCTATCCAACCTCATGGCCAGAATTTCTATGTAGACTGGGAGGCTCTCACAAAGACATTTCGGAGTCAGGGTTGGCTACTTTTTGAGAAATTCTGCCACAATACTGGGCTTAAAACGCCAGGCCAAGCGTGACAACGGGCTCAAGGGAGATTAAAATTTGACTCTGTACAGAGAGCTTTACTCTTTACTTACCCCAATTCTTGACTCTCTCCTCATTACTACTCCGGAATGAGTTATCATTCCCCCCCAAAAAATGTAAATATTTAATAGGGACTTTCACATTCTCTCCACTATGCCCGGCTGAGCAACACACGCGATGCGTCACGTATAATTTATCCATTTGGCGCGATGCCGCCCTCGCCAACAGTGTAGTATATATTTATATCTTATTGTATTTATTTTATTCCTTCTACATAAGAGACATCATTTACAGACAGTTAATGAATTGTGTGTTCAATTGGGATGATGAAATATTCAGCACTTTCCTTTTTTATGGCAAAAAAACAATAAGCGCCTTCCACGAGGAGCCACGGAACACAGAACAGAATAAAGAATGCAGATCCTATTATAGATTTGCTTTATATTTTTATGCAGGATCTTAGCGAGGAGATGCTGAGAGTTTTATTGGAGCTGAGAGATTGCGCAGAGAAGTGTTTGTCTGTGCGGGAGGAATCTCATGGAACACCAGATCCGACATGATAAACTGTAGCCAACCGATGGGGTTCACCTGAGTGTACGAGAGCGCATCTGATTCTACACCGTGACCTTCTATCCTGGGGGTCATGACCTGGGGAGCCCCTCTATGATACCCCTGTGCCCCAAGGGTAACCGCGGGTGATCCATGTAGTCAACTATTCTTAATAGTGCGTTTGGTCTGTGTGCCGAACATTGTGGATTCAGATGCGGAACCAGAAATTCAGTTGGCTTTCGGCTGCCCGCCTGCCAATAACACCCTTGTAACTTTTTAAATGCTGTGGTTGCAAGCGCCACCATTATTTACTATGGGGGAAACATCCGGAACTAAATGTGTAGAGTGAAAAATTTGATGGGCAACACCTGTGATTGGTGCCAGTACAGAAATTAGATTGTTACCCGGCAAGGGTGAGTGTTTTTTTACAGGTTGGGACTTTCAGTTCAGTAGCTATCTCAGGTGGTCAACCTATATTGGGGGGGGTCAATGTCAGATCTGAGGAACACCCCCCAAATATCGGCTGTTTGGAATAGACACATTGTATAGTGGCCTGTGGTTGCACTGGAACTCTCGGTCCCCTTCACTTGACTGTGCTGTAAACGGGTCATGGAAAATGGACATGACATTACATGCCGTAAAGTGGAGGTGCTCTATAACTCCAACAGTGGGGGAGGTTCGACCCTAGCACATCTCAAATTGAGGGTAACCATTAGATCCAACCAAAATGACACAATACTGGAATATACCCCTTTCACTTCATTTTTAGCATGAACTTTCATACATTAAGGGATGTTGTCATTTTTTCTTTTTTTTTCGCCTCTACCTGGAAGCTGCTGTTTGATGGATCTAATAATTATGCTGATAAATCATCTAAATATCAACAGGTGCTGATGCTCCCTCTGGCACCCCCACCTTCGCCATTGTGTCCTTCTTAAAGGACAGTGGCCACCAAAAGAATATCCACTGAGCACCTGCCTCCCTACCTGTCTCTGATATTCCAAATCTAACAAGTTACTTATCTTGGTTTGCTTTTAATCTAGGAAGTTGTTATTTACATTTTCTGCTTTGGGATTGATATAAACGGGTGAATCTAAATTCTCCATGTACGTATCACACCTCTGTTAAAGTGGGTATAAAGAGATACTATTTTAAGTGGCAGGTCCTGCTTTGCAGCAGGTGACTGCTATCTTGCTGCTGTTGGTGCTGACTGAGGCAAGAGGCTCAACTCAACTGCTGCACCCTTGGATATAGATAATTTCCTCTTAAAGCATTTAGAATATTGGCTGATGGTATTTCCTTCGGCCATTGACCTCAGGTACTGTCTCTTTCTTCACAAATCAGGGGCTATCTGGAGCAATTTAGACCCATTTACTAATGGCCCGATGTCGCCTTTTCCCGACGTGTAACCCGAATATTTCCGATTTGCACCAATTTTCCCGTGTATTGCCCCGTGGGATTTTGGCGCGAGGCCGATCGGATTGTGGCGCATCGGCGCCGGAATGCACGCAACGGACAATTGGGGGGCGTGGCCGATCCGACAAAAACCGAGAGATTCGGAAAAACCACCGCATTTTTTAAAAAAAATGTGTCGCGAAAATTGCACTTACCTTCACTCAGCCCGGCTCGGTGTATTCCATGCGTCCGAGCTCTTCGCGCAGCAGCGCCACCCGGTGGACGTCCGAGGAACTACCTAAAAATCCGCGGACCCCGAATCCACCGCAGAGAACGCGGCCGCTGGATCGCGAATGGACCAGGAAGTAAATCTGCCCAGTGGTATTTACTTGGGGCACATTTTACCTTAAATGTATTAAAAACTGGCACCCATAAAAAGTCTGGAAATGTTACTAAATAGAGATGTACATAGCCTCAGTCCTGGATGATGAGACCCCAAAGTTTTGGGGTCGCAGTGTCTAGGTGGTCTGTGTATCCAATAGTAGAGACACTCTCACTGTCCACTGTCCAATTTTAACATTCACCAAATTAAATACTTTGTTAATTCTGAAAAACATGTTTCCTTATTAATAGGTTTTCCTTTAAATTAGCGTCTTTTTGGCGCGGCTGTGATTGTTCCAATTCCCCGCGTTCCAGACAATTGGTTTTCCTTGAGGTTTGTGGAACGCTTCGACCATCGTCGTCTTCTGAGCGATATTCATGGGACTTCTGCTTGGCAAAACAAGGGCCCGGGGTGCCAGGATGACACGTATGATTAAATACAAGTCCCTGCAATCTGGATTAGCGCCTACACAGAACAGTCGCCTGACGGATTGACTCATGGCAGAGCTGCGGAGTACATGAGTAAGGAATCTCCATGTGTGGAGCGTTACAATGTTGTCGCGCTCTCTCATGCCTCGTCCCCCACTGCAATCTGATAGATACAATGTATCAAACACATGAGAGGTCCACATATCAGGGGGGATGTTTTTTTCTCTCCATGTTCTATTTTTTTGGCTAATCTTTTTGAGCTGGGATCTGCGGGAGAGGACATAATTCGGTGCGGTCGTCACAGAACCATTGAAAAGTATCTAAGTCAATCACAATAATAAAACCGGATCAAAAGAAAAGCCGCATTCTGGAGCTCAGGTCCTGGAAGCAATTAGTTATTTCTTTTTCTTTTGTCAGTGCTGTTTCTGTAGAAGTGAACAAAAGCTGACAAAATGGACAGATCAGGTTTGATAACCTCTGGTGTATGGACTTTATATAGCAGAGGAGAATGAGGAGGAAAAGTTCGCCACAGTCTATAGCCAATAGTGTGTGACACATGTATAAACCAACTGCAAAGTCACAGATGATCATTGTGACCGGATAATGATTACCTTGACCAAGGCAGAGTAAAGGTGTTTACTAGTATCGAGTATGTATAAAACAGCCAAACCCTGAGGCTTTTGGAGAACAACCCCATTATAAAAGGCTCATTGTAGTTGGGCCCTATGTTAGAATTTGTATTAGGGTCTGTGCTCTGGGAACAGACTAGACAATTTTAAAAATACAAGGATACCATAACACTAAACCCACTTCCAGCGGTCCTTACCTGATTGCCCCACAAACCCTAGCAGTAAGGGACTACTAGTACCGAGTGCAAAAGCACAGATATCAAAGACAGACAAAACAAACACAAAATAGTCTCCAGAGCAAGGGTCCAAAACAAAGGGAGCAGCAACAATTACACAATCAATTGCAAGGCACAAGCAAATCGATGAATACATGGTAAGAAGGTTAAGAAAACAAGGAAACAGAAGAAAGATAAACAATACCTAAATACTAGGAACTTTCCTACACAACCATCCAATGGTCCCAGCCCGGATGATGGATGGAGAGGGGAACACTGCAATCACGTTGGTGTGAACCACTGTAGAACCAAGCAGGAGTGCAGGAGTCTGCCCAACTGCAAAAACCTTGCCAAATGCCCTGGCTACTAGCCATAGCTATGAGTGGTCAGGGAACTCCCCCTATGGCTAATGGTAGAGGCGGTTTATTATTATTTGACCAAATTGGCTGCTCACTGAACACCGCTACATTGAGTCCGCTTCATCTCTAATCACCATCAATCTGGTTATGAATTCAACCAGCCGCCAGAGGATGGATATCATATAGTCCCACAGGTCTATGACATTGGTTACACACCATAGACTGCCCATTCGGATTTGTAAAAGAACCTTGGCTTGCCGAACCATCCTTTAGCCACTTGCCTCCGACTGGGTACCTGAGCTTCATTATCTCCATTACTGTCTATCTGAACATCTACCGGCTTCTCTTTGCAGTGTGTCCTTCGTGTTTTGCCCTTGTTGTTAACCAGGGACCTGTATTTTGCTGCATTGGGTCAGAGGTTGTCCATTTTTTGCCTTCTGTGGATCACATGATATGGTTGGACTTATGTTACTATTTTAACCCGATCCGCAGACCTTGGATCATCCGGAACCTCTACATAAACACAAGTAATGGGATTGGAGATGTTGTATGTGAAATTGTGCTGTCGCGCTGTGTTCTCCTCCAGAATCTCCATGAGCAGAGTCTCTCCCGGCTGCCGAGTCCTGAACATGTAGTATTGAATTATCCCCGGTGTTACAATTGTTTGCAGTTTGGGTAATAAGCTGTCACTTGTATCCGGCACTACAATGTGACTTTTTCCTCTGATATTAATTTTCCAGTTAACATTTTCACATGAAGAAAACTGTCTTGTCTCAAAGTAAAAAGAGAGAGAACAAGCATTAAAAATGTCCGTTTCCATAAAGAAGAAAAAAGACGAAAGGATTAAGTCGGACAAAAGGAGAAATTTCCACGTCCAGAAGATCTTTAATAGAAGTGACATGAAATTGTAGTCACCCATATTAAATACTGCCCTCCGCGCGGTTTTTAAAAATCGCCAATAAAACGGCCCAATTATACAACATAATACAGATATTTCCATGGAGGCTTTCACCGAGGAGATGATTGACGAGGCTATTACTACACCACTGCAGAATAGATGTCTAAGAACATGAAATTTTGTAAAACGTCTCTAAGTGAACTATAATCGCAGAGAAGGGACAGGTTATCTCATCCTACTCTCCACCACACTACTACTACATCATCCGTTGTATCCACAACTGTGCCACACTGCTCCTACCGGGTCACATGCCAAGCCCCCCGATTAAGAACACATGCCCAACAATCTTAAAGGGGATCTATCATCAAATCCAACTCTTTGATCCACTAATAAGGCCAATCCAGTAATCCTACTACTTGGAATTTTCTTTCTAACTGTCCCTGTTCCAGAGTAATTAGTGTCATTACTTCTGGACCTCTATTGTCAGATGGGTGGAGCTAAGCCAACTGATTGAGCATAGGACGACCCATCTGACAGTATAGTTTTTCATAGTTTTAGTTTAACGTTGAAAAAAGACACTTGTCCATCAAGTTCAACCAAGGAAGGGAAGGGACTGGATGAGGAAGGGATTTATGGGAAACAATTCTATATGACAGAACCATCAATGTTAGTAGAGAGCCTAATTAGCATATTGGCTGTCAGATGGGTGGAGCTAAGCCAAACTGATTGAGCATAGGACAGCCCATCTGACAGTAGAGAGCCTAATTAGCATATTGGCTGTCAGGTGGGTGGTCCTAGGCTGAAGCAATAAATAAATTGAAACAAAAAAATTCCAGCTGTGTCCAAATCCTTGGAACGGGATCTATTAGAAGGTTTAAAGAGTTGGGGAGGGTGGTGAAAGGATCTCTTTAAGGATTTTGCCTCATTGCTCTATTTCTTGGTTCCTCTTTGAGATTTTCCTGGCCACCTGACACACATGATCGAAGTCATTATCCTATTACTATTATCTATGCCTACTATCTATCAATCAGCATCGTAGCTAGCGAATCCCTAGTCATCTATCATCTATCACCCTATCTATATCATAGATGATCCAGCATATCGCCCGAGTCACAGGAGCGCCGAGCTACCTCGAATCGCTTACAAGCCCACTAGCTTATAGTATTACGTATGGAGCATCTAGCTATCTAGCCTATAACGGCCGCATATTCATCCTCACATCTCGCACATCACCTCCTTAGCATCATCTATCATCCATCGACGCCAATATCACATACGCTAGAAAATCTACCCCAAACACGCCCCTCTCTCTCCCTTCCCTCCCTCCCCTCTCCCCTCCCCCTCTTCCCCCCCTCCAGCTTGTTACTGTTACTCTTATCCTGTGCAACTTCAAGCTACTTTACTACTGGCATGCTGCCTGCCCTGACCTTGGTCTGTACCTGACCATTCTCTTGCCCAATCCTTCAGTGTAATGCACCAGTGTTTTCTGTTATGTATATATATATATATATGTATGTATCTCAACTCCAGGCTTTCTAATTAACTAGTCTCATTTTTATTTATCGCTCAAAAATAATCAATAAATCTTGAAAACCAAGAATGTCAGATTTATCTCTGTGTCATTCGTATTCATTGTCGTCGTAAATTTGCTGGGGCTTTGTAATACTGTCCCTGTCATATATTTACTTGTTTCACTGAAAACAGAGAAATGACAATAAAAATCACATTCAAAATAACAACAAAGAACCGAAGCGGAATCTTAATGACAACAAAGACAACAAAGCATTGGACACAGAGAGGGGTTTTATGTAGATGGATTACAAGTCTATGGACATATCAGTAGACTGCAGGTTTTAGAAGTCTTCTGCTTAAAAAGAAGGGAGTGGCTGGGGAGTAGTTGAAAGCACAGAGCACAGCAGTGTGAGAACACTCCACCAATGAACTGGGAAAACCTACACAATTCAAGGAAATAAATCCAAAGTTCACATTCCTGCTACTATTAGCAACATACACACAGATTTGATTCCACATATCTCCAGGGACAATACCTACCAAGATCTGCATAGAACACAGAGCACAGCAGTGTGAGGACACACCCCCAGTGCTCTTGGAGAAGCTGCAATCCTGGAATATAAATCCATAACTCACAGTCCTGCTGCTACTAACAACATACACACAGACATGATTCCACATATCTCCAGGGACAATACCTACCAAGATCTGCAGAGAGCACAAAGCACAGCAGTGTGAGGACATGCCCCCAGTGTTTTTGGAGAAGCTACAATCCTTGAATATAAATCCATAACTCACAGTCCTGCTGCTACTAACAACATACACACATGTCTGATTACACAGCTATCTAACATCTGTTTATTTATCTCATGTATCTATACAATTAAAAAATGAACAGATAATCTTTGGTATCAATGTCTTCTCCTTAGTTCATTCTCCTCCAAAACAAAGTGTTTATCTTCCGTCGACACATCTGCCATCTGCTCAGAATTGTACATTAACAAAACTTAATTTCCCTTTCGGCTGGAAAAACCAAAATGCAGACTAAAATTACCATCATTTCAGGAGGAGGATGTGCGAGGGATGAGATGATGAGGTGACTTTACTGAAATAAATTCAATTATTTCCACATTTAACCAGCAAAAGACACAGGAAAGATTGCAAACAATAGAACCAAGGGGTTAAAATGGCCACAGACACCCTACAGGATGACATACTAAAAGATCAGACTAGATCAGATCAGACCTGAGGGGTGAAAGACATGGACACCAAACATCAGACCCAAGGAGTGGAAGCCCCAGACACCACCTGGATCTCATTGCCAAATAACACACCCAAGTAGTGGAAGCTATGGACACTACCTGAATCCCAGTCCAAACATCAGACCCAAGTAGTAGAAGCTATGGACACTACCTGAATCCCAGTCCAAACATCAGACCCAAGTAGTAGAAGCTATGGACACCACCTGAATCCCAGTCCAAACATCAGACCCAAGTAGTAGAAGCTATGGACACCACCTGAATCCCAGTCCAAACATCAGACCCAAGTAGTAGAAGCTATGGACACCACCTGAACCCCAGTCCAAACATCAGACCCAAGTAGTAGAAGCTATGGACACCACCTGAACCCCAGTCCAAACATCAGACCCAAGTAGTAGAAGCTATGGACACCACCTGAATCCCAGCCCAAACATCAGACCCAAGTAGTAGAAGCTATGGACACCACCTGAATCCCAGCCCAAACATCAGACCCAAGTAGTAGAAGCTATGGACACCACCTGAATCCCAGTCCAAACATCAGACCCAAGTAGTAGAAGCTATGGACACCACCTGAACCCCAGGCCATGCACCAAACCTAGGAAGTGGAAACTCTGGACTTTACCTCTACCCCAGGCCAAGGATCAAACCCAGGGAGTGGAAGCTTCGGACACCACCTGAATCCCAGCCCAAACATCAGACCCAAGTAGTGGAAACTATGGACACCACCTGAATCCCAGGCCAAACATCAGACCCAAGTAGTGGAAGCTATGGACACCACCTGAATCCTAGCCCAAACATCAGACCCAAGAAGTGGAAACTATGGACACCACCTAAATCCCAGGCCAAACATGAGACCCAAGTAGTGCAATCTATGGACACCACCTAAATCCCAGGCCAAGCATCCAACCAAGGGAGTGGATAATAGGTCCACATGCAAAACACATGACCCGGGGGTGTAAGCTGCAGCCATCAGGGTCCACATTCTCCACATCAAACCAAAGGTTGCAAGCTGCACGCACCATCAGGATTTACATGACAAATATTAGATCTGAATGGTGCATTAGCAGACAGGCCAAACATATATGTAAGGGTGAATCATGGGTATGGCCTGGGCCCATGTTTGGAACATCAGAGCTGAGAGCCGCAGACACCTTCTGGCTACATGTCAAAGATCAGATCTGAGGGGTGGACGTTATGGACACATCTTGAACCAAATAGCAAACATTAGACCTGATGGAAGCTGTGGACACTAAGGGGTTAAAAACCATGGATATTACTTGTGTTCGCATGTAAAACAACAGACCCACAGGGTGCAAGCCATGGATATAACCCTGGTGCACATTACAGACATCAGACACAAAATGGTATAAGCCATGAACACAACCCAAGACCGCCTACCAAACAAAGGACCCAAGAGATTGAAGCCGCAGACACCAGCCAGGCCCTCAAGCCCTTCCACGTAGACCGACACATCCGCAATCCATCCATCTCATTTACATGTTCAGGTAGTAAAGTGTTCAGGCATTTATGTAGGTACATGTTGCCCTGACAACCTGATCTGTTTGTATCCCCGCAAGGTAGAGAATTGTCCAACCCTAGTAGAGACAGATGCTTCCAAGGCTCGAGCATCTGTTCTGACTACATCTTCTTGGCTGTGCTGTTATTGCCAGCTATTTTCTGCTATTGTTATCCTCCTTAAAGAGCTTCTATCATTGACTTGATGGATCTGTCATGAAGGCAAAGATAAGGTGCGGGGGTCAACCATCATCATGCAGGACAGCCAAGTATCAGAAGACTGTAGGGTCATCTCTGATATGTTAAGGAAACTCTCCACTGAAACCTAAGACATGGGGCATGGACTTAGGGCAGATACAGCCCCCATAGCAATGTATGATGTAGTCGTAGGGTTATTGACCTGTAGTATTGCGGTATGTTGTATATTGTTCCAAAATACCAATATGGTGAAGACATCTCAGAGGGGTTCCCCTTCCAGACTATCTGTTATGTTTTCATGGGTCCTCTGACCCCCTTTCTACAGCCAGGCTGAATTTTCGGTATTTGGGTTTGTGGCTCAATGGGAGCTGTGATTGTAACTGGGACCATGCACTCGGTGACCCACGGGGTTAGATGGAGATTGGCCAATTCTCTGCTGCAAGAAGGGTTTAGATAGATGGGAAAACCCCTTTAATATCTGTATCCAACTTTTGTGCAATTTTGCTACCCCCCCCCAAAAATCCAATAAAAAACTATCATAAGGTCATGAAACTCCCTAAATGGTATCAATGGAAGCAACAACTTGTCCCTTACACAGCGCTGGCCACCAAGGTGTAAAACATTACAGAGGTCAGAGTATGTGTCACAGGAGGGGCGAACTGTCAGAGAGTCTCTGTAGAAAGAGTCTGTGGACCCTCTGGACCACCACAGGGGTCGGTATCAGAGCCGCCAAGGTAACTGATGCAGGAAACAGTCCGAGTCTGGAATGATAGCAGGAACAAAGGGAAATACTGGAAACGTTGGTACGGGCTGAAGACACCGCTAGACAGGAATGGACCAAAGGAACGGACCACAGGAACGGACCACAGGAACGGACCACAGGAACGGAGCACAGGAACGGAGCACAGGAACGGAGCACAGGAACGGACCACAGGAACGGACCACAGGAATGGACCACGAGAATGGACCTCAGGAATTCAGGACCTCACAGGAGTACAGGACCGCCACAGGAATACAGGAAACATTGGAGTACAGACACACAGACGAATCCTGGAAATGCTGGAACACAAAGGAACACTAAAAAACACAGGAGGCTTTCACTTCAGGGATAATGACTTGAAGATCTGGCGGTGAGTGAAGGAAGGAGCCGGATTATAAGGGTGAGCCGGATTATCCAGTGCATATTAGGGGGACCCTGGCCCTTTAAATCTTAAAGAGTCGATTCGCACGCGTCCGTGCTCACTAGGCCTAGTCAGGCAGCAGGATCGTGGCCTAGACGGGACCGGAGCAGAGCCAGGAGCCAGGAGAGGTAAGTCCGGGGCAGGGGGGTAACTGCGTCAAAGGGAAGGGCACGGGTGTACCTGCGATCCTCGTGGCCGTGCCCTTCCCTGGCCGTGACGGCATGGAGGGTTTTTAAATTTAAGATTTTAATCTAGAAAGTTGTTTAAACCCTCAGAGTGGAGGAGAGGAGTCGTCTCCGTGGACCGGATCTTCATGATCCCGATACAACTGCGGATACATATTCAGTTACTTTGTTGCTTTTCCTCCAAGTCTTGAGTTCCTGGAAAAGTAATGGTAAATGATTACGGACGTCGCCCCATAACTTGTCCCATCACACGGTAAAACTTATTAAAGCATAATTCTAGCAGAGATAAAAGATGCGGAGGAGATGAAAGCTGAAGCGCGTCACATGTGGAGGATCCTGGAGAACGCGGCCGGGTGATGGACTGCGCGCAG
>WNYA01001528.1:0-22912 GCA_019512145.1 Engystomops pustulosus
AGCAGCAGGAGCACACAGGTGGCCTCAACATGGTGGCAACAACAGAAGAAGCCACAGAGTGGCACAATGATAGAGGCGGGAGGTAGTGGCAGCAGCAGGAGTCCACAGCAGAGGAGGCCACATATCCGGTGTGCCTTTATAATCTAGCACCTCACTTCACTCTCTGCAGGATCTTCAAGTTAGTATCCTTGTAGTGAAAGCCCTCCTGTGTTTCCTAGTGTTCCTGCATTCCATGGTTTCCTCCATGTTCCAGTGTTTCCTGTCTCCCTGTGGTGTTTCTGTCTCCCTGTAACATTCCTGTGTCCCTGTGGTGTTCCTGTTGCATTCCTGTGGCGGTCCTGTGTTCCTGTAGCGGTCCTGTGTTCCTGTGTTGGTCCTGTGTTCTTTTGGTGATCCTGTGTTCCTGTGGCAGTCCGGTATCCCAATGGTCTTCCTGAGGTCCTGCTATCCAGCCAAGGTCCTGCCATCCAGGTGAGCTCCTGCCACCTGAGGTCTGTTTCTGTGTCCGTCTTAGCAGTTCTACTCCGGTGATCAGTCCTTGTGGTTCCTGTGATTTCTGTTCCCTGCTTCTCTACCTTGGCTGCCATCGCGGGCCTAGTCACACCTGTGGAACGATGTGGTGGCTTCCTGCCACAAAAGTGATCGAAAGGTCGTACAGTCCTAAGTATAGAAGCATTTAAAATGCCATCAAAATTAGCAAAAAATGACACCACCCACAGCTCTGTACACCAAAGTACGAAAAATTTATTAGTGCTAGAAGAATGTTTTTTTTGTGCAGGAGGGATTTAAGTTTTGTAAATGTATGGAAACATAATAAAATTTGTCATCTCAGAGATCGCACTACCCAAATGAATGAAGTAGACCTATCATTTGGGGTGCACAGTGAAAGACGTAAAATCCAAGCCCACAAGAAATGGCGCAAATGTGTTTTTTTATCATGTTCACTGCATTCAGAATTCCTTAAAGCCCAACAAGCCCATACACAGCTCTTTACATGCAAAAAAAAAAGGTATAGCTTTTTGAAGGTGAGGAGTGAAAAATAAAGACGCAAAAAACGAAAAAGGGCTTGATCCTTAAGGGGGTTAATATAATATTTGCTAAAGAAAGAGAGGATGGAGTAATAACGTTTCCAAAAAAGTTGACCGTTCATATTAATAGTTTTTGCAGAATATTGGGAACAATATTGGATCGCACCTCAGATTTAATGTCACATAGAACCCTATATTTTATGATACCCCATGTACAATTCTAGAATGCACCTACCTCAAGAACGTGTGGTTATTAGTCACAAAACAAAGGGCCATTACAAGTCAATAAAAAAGTATAACAACTTAACACATTTTTGATTTCTTTATATGAAATTTTTCATGGCTTCTTACTTGTATTTCCGGTGTAATATTTCTGGCTCTGTTGATGGAATGTCCTTCTCACAGAAAAAGAGACAGACACGAGAATTAGGATTACATCTCCTTATATAAGTATCAGCAATATCCCTCCTTTCATGTAAATGAATGGATAGAGATTTATCACAATGTTCAGAGCTCTCAGTGATAATAATGGGTCTCCTGACACACCCTCCTCCAAAGAATTAAGAAAATCATCGAAAGAAGTTAAGAAAGTTTCAAAGTCGGTTTGCTTCATCTCATTACTTTTAATTGTAAATAAAAACAAAGCTTTTCCTGGCAAAAACTTTTTACAACACAGTACAAAGATTTTTGGAGTTTACTAGAGAAGAAGACAGGGACATTTAAAAAAAACTTTGGGGCTGATATATTAAGGCTGGTGTAATATGTGATATATATATGTAATATGTTCAATAATTGACAAAAATCTATGTTTGGTCCAGGCTGGCATAGATTTCTTGTATAACTTGCAGCAATTTTTGCAAGTTATAGTACATTTTGGTTGCCCTTATAAGGGCACTGTGAAGAAATGCATCAGTGCAGGGATGTTCTTACTGTTTATACAGGATTCCACAGCAATAGTTGCAAATATCACACCTGATGATTAGCATGTTGTCACACACAGGGGTGTGGGAGGGTCTCTTGAGGCTAAAGTCTGTGGACTCCCTGGACCACCGCGGGAGATGATGGTACTAGCCGCAACACGGGACTGGAGACTAAGTGGCCCCCTGGTCTCCGCCAAATCCTGCCGCAAAGCAGGATGGTCTTGCTGTGGCAGGAAGCCACCACATCGTTCCACAGGTGTGACTAGGCCCGATTTTGTCCATCAGTGTCCGCTTTCAATTTGTCAATAATCCATCATCAGTATTGCTAAAGCCAAAACCAAACAGGAGTGGATCCAAAACAGAGTTGACCAGTAAATGGGATATTTGCATGTCCTCTGTGTTATGTATCCACTTCTGCTTTTGGCTATCAATCCTGAGGCTTTTCATTCTTTCTGACAGATGAAATGAGGGGGAAAACCAAACATAGTGGCAACGTCATAGAGCGATGGAGGGTGAAAACAGCATTATGAAAATCACAGGGTGCTTCAGGGAGACAGCGGTCAGTTGGCAGCAGCATGAGTAGGCCGCAGAGTGGCACAATGACAAATTATGGAGGTGGCAGAAACATGGTAGGCCACAAAGTGGCACAATGATAAGAGTGTGGAGGTGGCGGCAGCAGAAGGAGCCCACAGGTGGCAGCAACATGATGGCAGCAACATGAAAAGCCACAGAGTGGCCCAATGACAAATTATGGAGGTGGCGGAAACATGGTAGGCCACAGAGTGGCACAATGACCGAGCGGGGAGGGGGCAGTGGCAGCAGCAGGAGCAGAAGCAGAAGGCCACAAAGTGCCACAATGATAAGAGTGGCGGCAGCAGGAGCCAACAGGTGGCAGCAACATGATGGCAGCAACATGGAAAGCCACAGAGTGGCCCAATGATAGAGGCTGGAGGTGGCGGCGGCAGCAGCAGGAGCACACAGGTGGCCTCAACATGGTGGCAACAACAGAAAAAGCCACAGAGTTGCACAATGATAGAGGCGGGAGGTGGTGGCAGCAGCAGGAGTCCACAGCAGAGGAGGCCACATTGTGGCACAATGACGAAGTTTAAAATGAATTTGAAGAACTGTAAATGTGGCACTAGCAGCAGCAGCATGAGGTCACAGGTGTGGAGGTGCCGGCAACATGGTAGGCCACAAAGTGGCACAAAGATGTAGTGTGGAGGCGGCATCAGCAGCAGCAGGAGCCCGCAGAGTGGCACAATGATATAGTGTGAAGGTGGCGTCAGCAGCAGCAGGAACCCACAGAGTGGCACAATGATGTAGTATGGAGGGGGCGTCAGTAGCAGCAGGAGCCCACAGAATGGCACAATGATATAGTGTGGAGGTGGCATCAGCAGCAGGAGCCCACAGAGTGGCACAATGATATAGTGTTCAGATGGCGTCAGCAGCAGCAGGAGCCCACAGAGTGGCACAATGATATAGTGTGGAGGTGGCTTACAATTCCAGTCCTTGGTAAAGATGGTAGGAGGCAGATGGAGCAACTGGCAGCAGATGTGTGCCATCAGGCAGGTGGCAGCATGAGAATAGTGGCAGGTAAGTAGAACCAAGACTCATTTCTTAACGTTTGGGGGGAGGTGTCATGGCTGATCTAATCTGATGCATAAAGCATAGGTGAGTTGAAATCCTGTCCGACTCAAGCTTGATTCATCTTGACAAAGGTCAGTCTCACCACATTACGGGTGGACAAGCGGGCTCTCCTTGGGGTAAAATGGCCCCTGCTGCACTGAACACCCGGAATGCTCTAATGCCACACTACTGGCCGGGCAGGACAGCTTCTCTACTGCAAACTCTGCAAGTTGCCGCCAAGCTTTAAGTGTCTTATCACCAAGAAGAATTGGAGGAAGCGGAGGAAGAAGAAGAGGAGGCTGAAGAAAAAGAGGGGCCCTAAATGGGGGGGTACTTTCACGGGTGACCCCGTGATCCACGTCTCGGATCGCAGGGGCACCCTTGGTATGTTGCGCTACGCGGTGCCCCTAATCCCCACCTGTTCTTACCACTCCAGGCTCCTGGCTTTGCTCGGATCCCAGCTTGTAGGCCACATGCCCCCTTCCTTCCCGGTTGAGCGCTCCTGCTGCTAGGGCGCACGCCTGCCGACTTGTGCTGATTTAAAGGGCCAGCACCCTCCTAATTGGTGCTGGCTAATCCGTTGTGCCTTTATAATCTAGCATCTTACTTCACACTCTGCAGGATCTTCAAGTTAGCATCCTTGTAGTGAAAGCCCTCCTGTGTTTCCTAGTGTTCCTGCGTTCCCTGGTTTCCTCCATGTTCCAGTGTTTCCTGTCTCCCTGTGGTGTTTCTGTCTCCCTGTGGCATTCCTGTGTCCCTGTGGTGTTCCTGTTGCATTCCTGTGGCGGTCCTGTGTTCCTGTAGCGGTCCTGTGTTCCTGTGTTGGTCCTGTGTTCTTTTGGTGGTCCTGTGTTCCTGTGGCAGTCTGGTATCCCAATGGTCTTCCTGAGGTCCTGCTATCCAGCCAAGGTCCTGCCATCCAGGTGAGCTCCTGCCTACCTGAGGTCCGTTCTTGTGTCCGGCTTAGCAGTTCCTACTCCGTCCTTGTGGTTCCTGTGATTGTGTCCGGCTTAGCAGTTCCTACTCCGTCCTTGTGGTTCCTGTGATTCCTGTTCCCTGCTTCTCTACCTTGGCTGCCATTGCGGGCCTAGTCACACCTGTGGAACGATGTGGTGGCTTCCTGCCACATGCTCGACCGAGCATCAAGCTCGGACGAGCATGTTCGCTCATCTCTAGTCTTATCCAATTGGCCCTAGTTTTAGAGCAGTCTCAGTTCTTTGTACACTGCTTTACAGGTTACTAAAGAACAGTAGAATAAGGTAATGCAATGTCTGGTCAATCCATTGCCACCTTGAGGCATCTAAAATCCATTACTTGTTTTTGTATTTTTTGCAGAGAGTCTCTATATACAATCAGCTGTGTCTTGTATGACTGACTTCCTCCTGCTGCCCTTAGCTCCCTTGGCCTGGTATGTAGCTGCCATAGCCATGACACAAAGTAGGCTTTCTATCCTGTCTTATTTCATTACTATGTTAATGACTGATAGGTTATTCACCTTTAAGCTTTTTATTTGGTTTAGACATGTGCAAAGGTATAATTGTGGTCTCCGCGACTTTGATAGCTACCAATAGTCACATGACCTACTTGAAAGTAACCACTTTTAAGGTAAGGGTTAAGTCAAAGAATTAACTAATTCCATCTTACAACTGATACCTCAGTTGTAATCAGAGTAGATTAGGGATCAGGGGGGTCCTGCAAATCTTCTCGTAAAATCTCTCCAAGGTTTTTCATATTCACTATGTTTCCTGCGGTCATAGGCGCTTAGTTCTTCCAATATAGCAAATTGGGCTATTTTGTTGATCCATTGCCTTATCGATAGGGGTCTTGTCTGCTTCCATAAGAGTCGAATAAGGGATTTGGCCATAAGTAGGAGAAAGTGGGAAAGTTTCCCAAGGTACATTTTAGGTTGTGTGTTCAGGTTAATGTTGAGGAAGAGGAGCTTAGGAGTGATATGTGGGGCCTTTGAGCATATACTATGAATGATAGAGTCCACATCAGACCAGAAAGGTTTTATTTTTTCTCACTCCCACCATATATAGGTGTATGATATGATATCCAATTTGCATCTCCAGCAAATGTCTGGGATATCATGGTTGAATTTGTGGAGGGTTAAGGGCGTTTTGTACCATAGTGAGGTGAGTTTAAAGTTTATTTCTTGCATTGTGATGCATTTGGAGGGGCCACAACTGATTTTGAGGATATGTGTGATTTCTTCTGGTTCGAGATGTATCTGTTACACTTTTTCCCATGCACCCATGTATTGTGGGCTGGTGGAACTGTCCATTTCTATACATTTTTTTTATAGATCATGGATGTGAGTTTAGGGAGTGGGGATGTAGTGGCCAAGAATTCTTCTATCCATGTTAAATTCCTGTCGAGGGGGCGTATTTTTAACAATTCTTTAAAATTTGCTTTGATTTGCTAGCACCAGATAAAGTTGGACCCAGGGAATTGTTTATGAAAATCCGCAAAGAGTGGGAATGCACCATATAGTAAAATATCAGAAACTGTCCTATCACTCATAGATATCTGGGGAAGGAGACAATGGGGGTCATTTACTAAGGGCCCGATTCGCGTTTTCCCGACGTGTTACCCGAATATTTCCGATTTGCGCCGATTGTACCTGAATTGCCCCGGGATTTTGGCGCACGAGATCGGATTGTGGCGCATCGGCGTCGGCATGCGCGCGACGGAAATCGGGAAGCGTGGCTGAACGAAAACCTGACGGATTCGGAAAAACTGGCATTTAAAAAAGGAATTTGTGTCGCGGAACTTGCACTCACCTTCATCCAGGATAGGATCGTGAAGGTCTCCAATTTTCATGATGGGGGATGGTACCTTCCCTATCTCAGGGATTTTCATAGTTTCATAGTTTATATGGTTGAAAAAAGACACTTGTCCATCAAGTTCAACCAAGGAAGGGAAGGGATTGGATGAGGAAGGGATTTACGGGAAACAATTCTATATAACATAACCATCAATGTTATTTAGGTTTAAAAAGGCATCTAGACCCTTCTTGAAGCTCTCTACTGTCCCTGCTGTGACCAGCGCCTGAGGCAGGCTATTCCACAGATTGACCGTTCTCACAGTAAAAAAGCCCTGTCGCCTCCGGTGATTAAACCTTGATTTCTCTAAACGGAGACAGTGCCCCCTCGTCTTTTGATTTGATTTAATCTGAAACAACTCACCACCATATTTTTTGTATGGACCATTCATATATTTAAATAAATTAATCATGTCCCCTCGTAGTCGTCTCTTTTCCGGACTAAATAAATCTAGTTGTTTTAATCTTTCCTCATAACTAAGACCCTCCATACCCCTTATCATTTTTGTGGCTCTATGTTGAACCCTCTCCAGCTCCAGGGCATCCTTTTTATGGACCGGTGCCCAGAACTGGACAGCATATTCCAGGTGAGGCCGAACCAGTGCCTTGTATAGTGGTAATATTACATCCCTATCACGAGAGTCCATACCACTTTTGATACATGACAAGATCCTACTAGTTTTAGAGGCAGCTGCTTGACATTGCATGCTGTTACTCAATTTATGATCTACTAGTACCCCCAGGTCCTTCTCAACAATGGACTCTCCCAGATTTACTCCCCCAAGTACATATTTTGCCTTTGGATTATTGGACCCCGGGTGCATAACCTTACATTTATCCACATTAAACCTCATTTGCCAAGTGGATGACCAAACATTCAGTTTGTCCAAGTCATCCTGCAGCCTGTGAACATCCTCCATAGACTGTAATACACTACACAGTTTGGTGTCATCTGCAAAAATAGACACAGTGCTATTAATTCCTACCTCTATATCATTAATAAATATATTAAATAGTAGTGGGCCAAGCACAGAACCCTGGGGTACACCACTCATAACTGGTGACCATTCCGAGTAGGAATCATTGCCCACGACTCTCTGGATACGATCCTTCAGCCAGTTTGCAATCCAATTGCAAATGATTTCTGCCAAACCAATAGCCCTAATTTTACCCATCAGGCGTCTATGAGGGACAGTGTCAAATGCCTTTGCAAAGTCCAAGAACACAATATCCACAGCTGCTCCTCTATCCAGGCACCTGCTCACCTCTTCATAGAAGCAGATAAGGTTAGTTTGACAACTTCTATTCTTAGTAAACCCATGCTGGCTGTCACTTATTATACTATTTGATGTCACATACTCCAGTATAAAGTCTTTTACTAACCCTTCCAGTATTTTCCCCACAATGGAAGTTAAGCTTACAGGCCTGAAGTTGCCTGGCGGAATTTGGAGGGTGCCATCCAAGTTTGAGCAACTGCTAGTGTGAGGGGGTTTCCGTACTTTGTTAGGTGATCTTTATGTAATAAGATTTGAGTCACAGATCTACCCAAGATTTCTTCCACAATGTGTACATATGATTTGGAGTTGTAATTTTTATACTAGTCCCTGAGCCTGGTTAGGAATAAAAATAATTTTATAAATGAAATGCTTCTGATTAAACCAGTGTTGTTAGGGAGTGTGTTACCCTGCCTAAAGAGATAGGATATGAGAGCACATTTGAAACTTTGGAGGTTGGGTATTAGTCTGATAGTCCGGATTATGGCATTCAATAGATTTACTGCAGCTCGGGACAGTGCCGTAACTGACATAGACTGGAGAAACCCTTGGATGACCAATTAGTAGAGAGTTATAGTAGTCTAGGCGAGAGTGAATCACAGTGATTATTAGCATTTTAGAAGTTTCCATTGTAAGAAATTTTCAGATTCTTTCTAAGATGCAACCAGCAAGAGGATGAGATTGAATATATGGTCCAAAGAAGAAGTTGGAGTCCAGGGCAACCTTAAGACAGCAGACTTGTTGCCTTAGGCGTATGGTGACATCACAATGGAATTGGATAGATCAAGTTTAGGTCAGTTAATAGACAGTGGAAAGACACGAAGTTCCGTTTTGTAAAGATTACATTTCAAGAATAGAGAGGCCATGATATTAGAAATAGCAGAGAGACAGTGACTGGTGAGCAGGAGTACAGACTCATATAGCTGGATATCATCAGCATAAAGGTGATATGAAAATTAAATCTGCTAATGGTTTGTTCAATGGAGGCAGCATAGAGGGAAAATAGAAGAGGACCTAGGACTGAGCCCTGAGGAACCACCACAGTGTGAAGAAGAGGAGAAGAGAGAGATCCAGAGAAGGAGACACTGAAGTTGCGGTCAGAGAAATAGGAAGAAAACCAAGAAAGTGCAGTGTCCTTCAATCTAGCAAAGCCTCCTGGGGAGGAGCTGGTGGTCCACAGTATCAAACACTACTGAGTGATCCAGTAAAATGAGGAGAGAATAGTGCCATTAGAATTAGCAGTGAGGAGATCATTGGAGCTTTTAGAAAGAGCAGTTTCAGTGGAGAGCATAGAGTGGAAACCAGATTGTAGGAGAGAGTTAGTCGAGAATAGACCAGGCGTTCCAGGAGTTCGGGTTAGAAGGGGAGATTAGAGACTGGTCGATAGTTAGCAGCACTTGGTGGGACCAGGGAAGGCTTTGTTAGTAATGGGTTGACAACTGAATGTTTATAGGAATAGGCATAGACAGCAGAAGAGAGAGCGAGGTTGAAGATTTTAGTGAGGTGATAAGTGACCACTGTGGAGAGAAACTTTATGAGGAGTGAGGGGATGGGGTCACTAGTGCAGCTAGTGGGGCAAGCAGAGAAGAGGAGCCTGGACACTTCATCCTCTGACTGTCTCAAAGTAAAAGAGTGAAAAGGCTGAAGTAGCAGAGAAGGGGATAAATGGAGTTAGTGGAGAGGGAGATTATTTCTTGGTAAATTAAGTCAATTTTTTTTCTTTGAAGTAGGAGGCGAGATCTTCAGCCCCAAGGTTTGCAACAAGTGGCTGCACCTTTGGTGTTAGTAATGAGAGAAGAGTATTGAAGAGCCTTTTATGATTGTTAGAGAGAGCATATTAGATTCATGAAATACACCTGCTTGGCGAGATGGACGGCAGTGACAAGTTTGGAGCAGGTACGATGGTTGCCGACGTCTGTGTTGAAATGTTCAAACTAAGGGAGGTGCCACCTCAACTATGGCACTTTTCATGTTGTGACTTTAGTGGTTAATAGCAAGATTAGAACAGGAGACAGGAAATGGGGTCAGTGATGACCACAAAGATTCTATGATCAAGAATGGCTTGCAGAAAATGAATTGACTATTCTGAAGTAGGCTTCTATGAGCCCTCCACTTCAACGTCTCTTTCATGAACTTAATTGGATAAAAACAGTACCTCTAGACTGCTTCACTCCAAGCAGAAAGCTATCACATGGGGGATTTTCTGCGTAGTTGTATATATGCTTATCTGCCCATGTGGTCTAAAATATGTGGGGAGGACCATAAGAAAATTAAAAACTCGAATCAGTGAACATTTTAGAAACATCAAAAAAGGGCACACATATCAAGGATCGCGCAGGATCCGTGCACAATGTAACGTCACAGAAATTGTACATGGTGAAGAGGCGGAACGTACGCTCTGGAGGAACAATTGGAACTAACGGTGGAGTGACCAGGTTCCTGATCCGGAAGACTATACACGTACACCGCAACACTCCTCGAGCTGAGGAACGGGTGAGCTACTCCAGGAGGACGAACGCCATACTGTGAAAATCCCCCATGTGATAGCTTTCTGCTTGGAGTGAAGCAGTCTAGAGGTACTGTTTTTATCCAATTAAGTTGATGAAAGAGACATTAAAGCAGAGGAACATTTTTGTATCTTTATATTTATTGTGAATGGGACATTGGACTTTCTATCCCTGTTTCCTCTTGCGCCGTTGTTCTTTTTTACTTTCCAAGCTACCTTTCAATCATTGTAATATCTTCTATGAGCCCTGTCTGAAATCCTATTTAGCATCCTTGGATGAAGCTGAAACATGCTATCTGGAACCCTACATACCCGAGACAAACTGAAGCTATTTTCTCATGAGGAGTGTCCCAAAATACCTGCTGAGAGGTGCAGAAATCTCATTTACAGTTACAAAAATTGTTCAATTGCAGGTATGGTAAGGGTACCATCCTATCCAGTTTTATTCAAAAAACTCTTTTGAATCATGACTGTAAAACAATGGGGCAGATTTACTAACCCGGTCCATTTGCGATCCAGCGGCGCGTTCTCTGCGGTGGATTCGGGTCTTCCGGCGATTCACTAAGGCAGTTCCTCCGACGTCCACCAGGTGTCGCTGCTGCGCTGAATGCACTGGAGTTGACCAAGCCGGGCCGAGTGAAGGTAAGCGCGTGTCCAGCGACACTTTTTTTAAAAAAAATGCTGCAGTTTTTCCTAATCCGTCGGGTTTTCGTATGGCCACGCCCCCCATTTCCGTCGCGTGCATGCCAGCGCCGATGCACCACAATCCGATCGCTTGCGCCAGAATCCCAGGGAAATTCATGGAAAATCGGCGCAAAATGGAAATATTTGCGTAACCCGCTGGTAAAACGCGATTCGGGCCCTTAGTAAATGACCCCCAATGTCTGCCTTTCATTTGTTATTTTTATAGACATTTCATTTATTTTCCCTTTTGTCATATTCAAGTTATTTCTGTGACCATTGTGGGATTTTCCTTTCATTAAACGAAGGGCACCAACAATTTTGTCCATCTCGTTAGAAAAGCGCAATATTGTCTGAAAATAGAACTTCTGAACTAGGTAGAAAAATACAATATTCTCGGACAACAGGACTTCTGAACAATGTAGAAAATGACAAGGTTTTGTATGCCATTTTCTCACTGGCCACACTTATCTGATCCAAATATTTTTGTGGCTATTCTCATTGATTACACTTTTCTAAGTAAAAAAAGTAAAAAAAATGTAAGATTCTCTGACAAGGAGACTTCTGAACCAGGAAGAAAGGGGCAATTTTGTCTGTCAACAGGACTTTTCTGAACTAGGTATTTGTGTGCCCTTTTCTCACTGATCAACTTTTCTGAGTAACGTATTTGTGTGTGCCCTTTTCAGTGAACACATATTTATGAGCAAAGTAGACAAAGTAACAAGATTCCTGAACGAGCTTTGTGTGAATGCTATTCTCACTGACCACACTTTTCTGAACTAGGTAGAAAAGTGCAATCTTCTTTAACAACAGGACTTTTCTGAACTATGCAAAGTGCAAGGTATGATTGATGAGAATTTAAGATTTTTCTCTGGCTGATTACTAGACAGAGACTGGATTTTAAAGATTTTGCTGGTTGACAAAGTACATGCTAATCATCAGGTGTGGCATTTTCAACTATTGCTGTAAAATCCTGTATAAACAGTAAGAACATCCCTGCACTGATGCATTTCTCCACAGTGCCCTTATAAGGGCAACCAAAATGTACTATAACTTGCAAAAATTGCCGCAAGTTATACCTGAAATCTATGCCAGCCTGGACCAAACATAGATTTTTGTCAATTATTGAACATTAACATATTACACCAGCCTTAATATATCAGCCCCAATGTTTTTCAATAAAGTACATTAGGCAGCACCACTGTGTACGGCCCAAATTACCCAATTCTTCTATCATCTTTTTTTTTTCTTTTTAAATCTTTTAAATGTCCCTGTCTTCTTCGCTAGTAAACTCCAAAAATCTGTGTACAAAAGTATTTAGTCTGTGTTGTAAAAAGTTTGAAAAAAGTTTTTCTTTTTTTTAATTAAAAGTAATGAGATGAAGCAAACCGACTTTGAAACTTTCTTAACTTCTTTAGATGATTTTCTTAATTCTTTGGAGGAGCGTGTGTCAGGAGACCCATTATTATCACTGAGAGCTCTGAACATTGTGATAAATCTCTATCCACTCATTTACATGAAAAGAGGGATATTGCTGATACTTATATAAGGAGATGTAATCCTAATTCTCGTGTCTGTCTCTTTTTTTTTGGTGAGAAGGACATTCCATCAACAGAGCCAGGAATATTTCACCGGAAATATAAGTAAGAAGCCATGAAAAATGTCATATAAAGAAATCAAAAATAAGTTGTTATAATTTTTTACTGACTTGAAATGGCCCTTTCTTTGGTGACTAATAACCACACGTTCTTGAGGTAGGTGCATTCTAGAATTGTACACCTCCTCCCTGTCCCGCTAGTTGTAAAAAGGTCTAAAAACTGCCTAAAATGCTTCTTCAATGTGAAGTGGTCATCAGGAACATCATTTTTAGCTGGTATCAGGTTTCAATAGCTTATACTATGCTGGCTTTCAAAATGTTTAGGCTTTATATAAATTTATTTTATATTACCTGAATTCCTGCCAACACCATGTGGTGAATCCAGGGTGAGGGCTGCTGCAGCTCGTGTGTGCCTGTGTCTCCTCACATAATCTTCCACTCTGCCACACCATCCCCTTCTATCACCTACTCAATGAACTATAGAATTCTGCACAAGATATTCTTATCACATGCAGAAAAAAAATGTGTTGTGTCTGCTCCTACACCTGCATGGTCAATGCTAACTCTCGTCCCAAATACTACAGTATAAGTAATAATTATAAGAAGAAAAGTCCAGCAGAATCTATAATGTCCATGATAAATCAAGAGCTTTATCTATTTTCCCATGCCAATTCTTTCTAAGTGTTTAACGTAGATAAACTGCACTGTTTGGGTCCGTGCCTAACATCACAGGTTCAGACCCCTGAAAACCAATCTCAGCTAGAAGTCTGGGTTCAGATTCGGCCATAGTGTCAACTGAAAAAGCAGATTTTAGCTATAGCATCCACAGCCATGCCCAGTATGGACAAGGCTGTGATTGGCCAGAAGGAATATGTAACTCGCTGTATAAGATGTGAGCGCAATTAAAGCCAGGGGGAAGCAAGGCAGAGGCTGCAGAATGAGCCGTACACAGTCAGCCTGGAGTTTAGAAAGATTTTATAACCCCCTTCCCTTTTCTGGGCAGGTAGGTAGGGAGGGAGAGGAGGCTGCTATATTGAGGGACAGATAGAAATCTCCAATACTTGCCCTTTTCAGGGCAGTGATGATAACTGTGTGTGTATATCTATAGCATATTTTAGTGCAGTGACGGTGTATGACCCATACTGTCTACTAGCACAGTGACATTGCTTCATGTGTATACTCTATCATTTTCTAATGCAGAGACATTAGTATACCCTAACTATTTACTGAATAATGATATTGTTATATTCTAATTGGTTTTTAGCTTTGTTATGTTTTTTTTCTTCACTTTCGTAAACTTTTAATTTATCCAGTTTTGGGAATGTCGCCCCAATGGGAAATGTTTTTCAGGGGAAATCGGGGATAGTTGAGGGGATAAGTATCATGGCTCACTTACCCATAACTAATACCTGACTTTACAGAAAAAAGCACCAAACTGTAGACAGCTAAAATCTTTACTAAAATAGATAATATAAAATGTCTTGAATTTGTAAATATAAAAATAAAATTATGACTTGAGATAGGCGATTCTGTTAAATTGGGTTCGTCCCTATTTGCCAAACTGTGATTCGACCCAAATCGAATCATAAAGAATCACGTAAAAAAAAACAGGTATTTCCTAGTTGCAGAGAGCCTATAGGGTGTTGTAGAACATTGTGCCATGCTTAAATATGCATAGGGAGCGTGGTTTGGTCTTCAAACAATGCTGTGTATTAGTATGATACGCACATGAGGCCAACTTCACCAAATAAGCGAAGCGGGAACGCAGCCTGACCAGGTAATGTCTGTGCCAGCTCCAAAGGACTGAGCTGAGGGCCAAGATCCCACTATAACATCAAAGAGTGCACTCTTTTTACACTGACATCAGAATACTCCATAGATTACGACAACCTGTTCTGTTAAAAAGGGATACATGTAGAAACCTCCCAAAAAAGTGCAGAGGGTGCCGGCAGTAATTCTGCATTGACATCACTGATCATTTTCCCCTTTATTTTGTCCATCAGTGTCCGCTTTCAATTTGTCAATAATCCATCATCAGTATTGCTAAAGCCAAAAACAAACAGGAGTGGATCCAAAACAGAGTTGACCAGTAAATGGGATATTTGCATGTCTTCTGTGTTATGTATCCACTCCTGCTTTTGGCTATCAATCCTGAGGCTTTTAATTCCTTCTGACAGATGAAATGAAGGGGGAAACTAAACATAGTGGCAACGTCATAGAGCGTTGGAGGGTGAAAACACAATGACAAATTATGGAGGTGGCGGAAACATGGTAGGCCACAAAGTGGCACAACGATAAGAGCGTGGAGGTGGCGGCAGCAGCAGGAGCCCACAAGTGGCAGCAACATGGTGGCAGCAACATGAAAAACCACAGAGTGGCCCAATGACAAATTATGGAGGTGGTGGAAACATGGTAGGCCACAGAGTGGCACAATGACCGAGCGGGGATGGTGCGGCGGTAGCAGCAGGAGCAGAAGCAGAAGGCCACAAAGTGCCACAATGATAAGAGTGTGGAGGTGGCGGCAGCAGAAGCAGCAACAGGAGCCCACAGGTGGCAGCAACATGATAGCAGCAACATGGAAAGCCACAGAGTGTCCCAATGATAGAGGTTGGAGGTGGCGGCAGCAGGAGCACACAGGTGGCCTCAACATAGTGGCAGCAACAGGGAAAGCCACAGAGTGGCACAATGATAGAGGCTGGAGGTGGTGGCAGCAGCAGGAGTCCACAGCAGAGGAGGCCACATTGTGGCACAATGACGAAGTTTAAAATGAATTTGAAGAACTGCAAACATGGCACTAGCAGCAGCAATATGAGGTCAGAGGTGTGGAGGTGCCGGCAACATGGTAGGCCACAGAGTGGCACAATGATGTAGTGTGGAGGCGGCATCAGCAGCAGTCGGAGCCCGCAGAGTGGTACAATGATATAGTGTGGAGGTGGCGTCAGCAGCAGCAGGAGCCCACAGAGTGGCACAATGATATAGTGTGAAGGTGGCGTCATCAGCAGCAGCAACAGGAACCCACAGAGTGGCACAATGATGTAGTGTGGAAGTGTCGTCAGTAGCAGCACTAGCCCACAGAGTTTCACAATGATATAGTGTGGAGGTGGCATCAGCAGCCGCAGGAGCCCACAGAGTTGCACAATGATATAGTGTGGAGATGGCGCCAGCAGCAGCAGGAGCCAACAGAGTGGCACAATGATATAGTGTGGAGGTGGCTGACAATTCCAGTCCTTGCTAAAGATGGTAGGAGGCAGATGGAGCAACTGGCAGCAGATGTGTGGCATCAGGCAGGTGACAGCATCAGAATAGTGGCAGGTAAGCAGAACCCAGACTCATTTCTTAACGTTTGGGGGGAGGCGTCATGGCTGATCTAATCTGATGCATAAGACATTGGTGAGTTGAAATCCTGGCCGATCCAAGCTTGATTCATCTTGACAAAGGTCAGTCTCTCCACATTACGGGTGGACAAGCGGGCTCTCCTTGGGGTAACAATGGCCCCTACTGCACTGAATACCCTGAACGCTCTGATGCCACACTACTGGCCGGGCAGGACAGCTTCTCTACTGCAAACTCTGCAAGTTGCCGCCAAGCTTTAAGTGTCTTATCACCAAGAAGAATTGGAGGAAGCGGAGGAACAAGAAGAGGAGGCTGAAGAAGAAGAGGGGCCCTAAATTGGGGGTTACTATCAAGGGTGACCACGTGATCCACATCTTGGATCGCGGGGGCACCCTTGGTATGTTGCCCGGTGACCCTTCTCCCCCGCCTGTTCTTACCTCTCCAGGCTCCTGGCTTTGCTTGGATCCAAGCGTGTAGGCCACATGCCCCCTTCTTCCACATGCCCCCCTTCTGCTCGGGCGCACACGCGCCGACTTGTGCTGATTTTAAGAGCCAGCATCCTCCTAATTGGTGCTGGCTAATCCGGTGAGCCTTTATAATCTAGCACCTCACTTCACTGTCTGCAGGATCTTCAAGTTAGTATCCTTGTTGTGAAAGCCCTCCTGTGTTTCCTAGTGTTCCCGTGTTCCCTGGTTTCCTCCGTGTTCCAGTGTTTCCTGTCTCCCTGTGGTGTTCCTGTGTCCCTGTGGTGTTCCTGTGGCGGTCCTGTACTCCTTTGGCGGTCCTGTGTTCCTGTAGCGGTCCTGTGTTCCTGTGTTGGTCCTGTGTTCTTGTGGTGGTCCTGTGTTCCTGTGGCAGTCCGGTATCCCAGTGGTCTTCCTGAGGTCCTGCCATCCAGCCGACGACCTGCCATCCAGCCAAGCTCCTGCCTACCTGAGGTCCTGCCTACCTGAGGTCCTGCCTACCTGAGGTCCGTTCCTATGTCCAGCTTAGCAGTTCCTACTTCGGTGATCCGTCCTTGTGGTTACTGTGATTCCTGTTCCCTGCTTCTCTACCTTGGCTGCGGGCCTAGTCACACCTGTGGAACGATGTGGATGTGGTGGCTTCCTGCCACAGCAAGACCATCCTGCTTTGCGGCAGGATTTGGCGGAGACCAGGGGGCCACTTAGTCTCCAGTCCCGGGTTGCGGCTAGTACCATCATCTCCCACGGTGGTCCAGGGAGTCCACAGACGTTAGCCTCAAGAGACCCTCCCATACCCCTGTGTGTGACTACATGCTAATCATCAGGTGTGATGTTTGCAACTTTTGCTGTGGAATCCTGTATAAACAGTAAGAATATCCATCCAGTTATGTATTTCTTCACAGTGCCCTTATAAGGGCAACCAAAATGTACTATAACTCGCGAAAATTGCTGCATGCTAAATCTATGCCAGCCTGGACCAAACATAGATTTTTGTCAATTTTTGAACATGTAATATACTACATCAGTCTTAATATATCAGCCCCAATGTTGTTTTTAAATGTCTTCTTCTCTAGTAAACTCCAAAAATCTGTGTACAAAAGTATTTAGTCTGTGTTGTGAAAAGTTTTTGCCAGGAAAAGCTTTGTTTTTAGTTACAATTAAAAGTAATGAGATGAAGCAAGCCGACTTTGAAACTTTCTTTAACTTCTTTCGATGATTTTCTTAATTCTTTGGAGGAGGGTGTGTCAGGAGACCCATTATTATCACTGAGAGCTCTGAACATTGTGATAAATCTCTATCCATTCATTTACATGAAAGGAGGGATATTGCTGATACTTATATAAGGAGATGTAATCCTAATTCTCGTGTCTGTCTTTTTTTTGTGAGAAGGACATTCCATCAACACAGCCAGAAATATTTCACCAGAAATACAAGTAAGAAGCCATGAAAAATTTCATATAAAGAAATCAAAAATGTGTTAAGTTGTTAGTTGTTTTGTGACTAATAACCACACGTTCTTAAGGTAGGTGCATTCTAGAATTGTACATGGGGTATCATAAAATATAGGGGTCTGTGTGACATTAAATCTGAGGTGCGATCCAATATTGTTCCCAATATTCTGCAAAAACTATTAATATGAACGGTCAACTTTTTTGGAAACGTTATTACTCCATCCTCTTTCTTTAGCAAATATTATATTAACCCCCTTAAGGACCAAGCCCTTTTTCGTTTTTTGCGTCTTTATTTTTTACTCCTCACCTTCAAAAATCTATAACTTTTTTTATTTTTGCATGTAAAGAGCTGTGTATGGGCTTGTTGGGCTTTAAAGAATTCTGAATGCAGTGAAAATGATAAAAAACCACATTTGCGCCATTTCTTGTGGGCTTGGATTTTACTTCTTTCACTGTGCACCCCAAATGATAGGTCTACTTCATTCATTGGGGTAGTGCGATCCCTGAGATGACAAATTTGCAAAGGTTTTATTATGTTTCTATACATTTACAAAACTTAAATCCCTCCTGCACAAAAAAAAAATAAAATTCTTCTAGCGCTAATAACTTTTTCGTACTTTGGTGTACAGAGCTGTGGGTGGTTTCTTTTTTTGCAAATTTTGATGGCGTTTTAAATGCTTCTATACTTAGGACTGTACGACCTTTCGATCACTTTTTATTTAATTTTTAATATTTTTCAAAATGGGAATAAAAAGCCATTTTGGGCGCTATTTTCTGTTACGGGGTTAAACACAGTGAAAAAAACGTTTTTATATTTTGAAAGATCAGGCATTTTCGGACGTGGCGATACCTAAGGTGTTTATGATTTTTACTGTTTATTTATATTTATATGACTTCTAGGGAAATGGAGGTGATTAGAATTTTTAGTTTTTTTTAATCTAATTTTTTTTTTAACTTTTTTTATTTTTTACTATTTTTAAGACTCCCTAGGGTACTTTAACCCTAGGTTGTCTGTTTTTTCCTACCATATACTGCCATCTATTATAATGTGCAAATCGCACAATGTAATAGATAGCCTAGATCATGATAGCCTCGAATCTTTGTTTGACGCGAGGCTGTCATGGCAACGGATCGCCACTCCCTGATGACGTTATGGGGGGCGAAGTGAGCCCTCTTCATACTCCCCCATGTGCAACAAGACTTAAGGATATGTCTTATTGCGCTATGGGGTCAATATTGGTTAGGGTAAATTTTTATTTTTAATATGATTTTATTGTTTTATATTTTTACCAAAAATACATTAACCTCTTAGCAGCTTTTTTTTGTTAATTTTTCACTCTCCACCTTCAAAAACCCAGAACTTTTTCATTTTTCCATGTACAGAGCTGTGTGAGGGCTTATATTCTGCATAACAAATTATTCTTGTCAGTGAGGGTATTTATTAATTCATGCCATGTACTGGGAAGCTGGAAAAAAATTCCACATGTAAAATTGCCGAAAAAACGCATTTGTGTCACTATCTTGTTTTTCTTGCTCAGTTTTTAAGGCAATCACTGTGCACCCTAAATAACCCCTCTGCTTCATACTTTGATTCAGTACAATCACGGTGATATTAAATTTATACAATTTTCAAAAATGAAAACAATCTGTAAGAAAAAATAGTTTTGCCATCTTCTGACACTAGTTACTGTTTTATACTTCGGTGTACGGAGCTTTGATCACTTTTTATAAAATTTTTTATGTAATGTAAACTGGTGTAAAATTGCCATTCCAGACATTTGTGCTCTATGTTCCTTTATGGGGTTCACCCCCGGGAATAATCATTTTTATATTTTGATAGATCTGGCATTTTGGGACACGGCAGTACCTAACGTGTTTGTGATGTTCATTTAGTTGTTTATCAATTCTAGAGAAAGGGGGGAGATTTGAATTTTTAAGTTTCTTTTATTTTTTTATAATTTTTTAAACTTTTTTTTACTATTTTTTAGGTTTTTTTTTAGTGATCAAAAGAGCCCTGACACACAATACCATCCATGCGTTTCGTTGAAAATTATAATTTTTATCTTTATGACACTTAAATCCAATTTGCATAATCATTTAGAATGTGAAGTATGTGCTATAATATATAGGGGGTCATTTACTAAGGGCCCGATTCGTGTTTTCCCAACGTGTTACCCGAATATTTCCGATTTGCGCCTATTTTTCCTGAATTGCCCCGAGAGTTTGGCGCACGCGATCAGATTGTGGCGCATCGGTGCCGGCATGCACGCAACAGAAATCGGGGGGCGTGGCCGAATGAAAACCCGACGGATTCGGAAAACCGCCTTTTTTTTTAAAAAAAAGTGTCCAGCGCTTACCTGCACCCAGCAATGGATCGTGAACTCCGGCGGAACTCCGGCGGACCTCGGCGGACTTCAGCACAGCAGCGACACCTGGTGGACGTCGGAGGAACTGCCTTAGTGAATCGCCGGAAAACCTGAATCCACTGCAGAGAACGCGCCGCGTATGGACCGGGTAAGTAAATCTGCCCCATAGTATTTGTATTTTATATAGTATTTCCTAGTATTTTGTAAGTGTAGCATAAGAAGACTGCCAACATATTTATCAAGGGTCAAAGTTTCTGTAATATCTGAGGCCGCAGAACTCCAAAGACAGATGAAGAATTGTCATGAAGAGCTGGTCTAATGATAAATTATTCCCTTTGCGTTTAAAACTCTTAACTCAATATTTTTCTTAGTACCAGTAGGGGACATCAATGTGTTTTATATCTTTGTAGTATGTTGTGTCTGTAACAGTGTCATACTACACCATGTGAGAACAACTCTGAAGTAGTGTTGAGAAGTCCTGAAGACCCGTTTAGGTCTGTGCCAAATTATGCTCATTTGGGTCCCACGCCGGTAATGCGTACATTTTATCTAGCTAATATGCTAAATTATGTGACCACAAGCAATAATGTCACCAAAATTGTAAAACATAGAGAATCACAAAATTTGGTAAATCTACTTAATTATATATATTAACATTCTGAGTAGTAAATAACTATGTTGTTCTTTGTTCAAGGTTCTGGGTGTTCCTATGGAGGACTTTAACCAGACTCTTCCAGATGTGTTCTACCTGCTTGGAGTATCTACTGACCCTCACCTCCAGGTTATAGGGTGCCTTATGTTAGTGTTGATGTATACTATTATATTGGCTGGAAATTGTCTTCTTCTCATTACAGTGAGAATGAGCCCAAAATTACACACCCCTATGTACTTCTTCCTGAGTAATCTCTCCTTCATTGACATCTGCTTCTCCTCCACCATAGTTCCTTTAATCCTCAGGAATACTCTATCCTCTGACAAGAGCATTTCAGTAGAAGGTTGTATGGCCCAGATGCTCTGCTATTTAGGACTTGGTGGAGCAGAATGTCTCCTTCTTGCCGTCATGGCTTATGATAGGTTTGTAGCCATTTGTAGACCATTACACTATGTCAGTGTTATGAACACGAGGTTTTGTATTATTTTAGCCCTAATACCATGGATTATTGGTCTTATAAACTCCTCTATACAAGTGCACCTCACCTGGAGACTTCCCTTATGCAAGACTCATCATATCAACTACTTCTTTTGTGACGTACCTCCCCTGCTTAGGCTCTCCTGCAGAGATACTTGGCTTAATGAAATATCAATTTATTTAGCAGCTGGGATTGTTGTTTTAAGCTCCTTCTCCTTAACTTTGATTTCCTATATTTACATTATTTCAACCATTTTAAAGATGCACTCTTCAAGTAGATATGCAGTTTTTTCTACATGCACCTCCCACCTCACCGTTGTCACCCTCTTTTATGGAACCATCATGTTCATCTATCTTCAGTCTCGATCTAACCACTCAGTTGAGAAAGACAAGTTTGTATCTGTTCTCTATACTGTGGTGACACCAATGTTTAATCCCATAATCTACAGCATCAGAAATAAGGAGGTTAAGACTTGTATAGTACAAAATCTCAAGCAGGTTATAAATCCTTCTGCTTGATGGCATGTTGTTGGTCATTTTATAAATGTGGTTTAGGTTAAGACTAGAGATGAGCGAGTATACTCGTCCGAGCTTGATGCTCGTTCGAGTATTAATGTACTCAAAACGGCTCGTTGCTCGGACGAGTATTTCCCCTGCTCGAGATCGAGCATTTAATTGAAAAAACACAGTGAAGAACAATGAAGAATAGAATAAAAACAGTGAACACAGGATCATTTAAGTGAAAAACACAGTGAAAAACACAGTGAAGAATAGATTACAGATGTTCGGCACATCTGCTTACTTATCGGAAGATACGCGCAGAACGGTGCGAACAAAATAGTATGTGAAGAACAATATATATGTGTGAAGAACACATTGAAGAACACGGTGAGCAGGACAGAGACACCGGGGAGCAGCACAGAGACACTGGGGAGCAGCACAGAGAAACCGGGGAAGCGGCAGCACAGAGACATCGGGGAGCAGCACAGAGACATCGGGCAGCACAGAGACATGGGGCAGCGGCAGCACGGAGACATCGGGCAGCAGGGAGACATGGGGCAGTGGCAGCACGGAGACATCGGGCAGCAGGGAGACATCGGGCAGCACGGAGAGATCGGGCAGCAGGGAGACATCGGGCAGCAGGGAGACATCGGGCAGCAATATTGGGGGTCATTTACTAAGGGCCCGATTCGTGTTTTCCCAACGTGTTACCCGAATATTTCCGATTTGTGCCGATTTTCCCTGAATTGGCCCGGGAGTTTGGCGCACGCGATCGGATTGTGGCGCATCGGTGCCGGCATGCACGCGACAGAAATCGGGCGCGTGGCCGAACGAAAACCCGACGGATTCGGAAAAACCGACGCATTTTTTTTTTAAAAAAGTGTTGCTGGAAACGCACTTACCTGCACCCAGCAATGGATCGTGAACTCCGGCGGACCTCAGACCGCAGAGAACGTGCCGCTGGATTGCGAATGGACCAGGTAAGTAAATCTGCCCCATAATATTTGTATTTTATATAGTATTTCATAGTATTTTGTAAGTGTAGCATAAGAAGACTGCCAACATATTTATCAAGGGTCAAAGTTTCTGCAATGTATCTGAGGCCGCAGAACTCCAAAGACAGATGAAAAATTGTCATGAAGAGCCGGTCTAATGATAAATTACTCCCTTTGTGTTTAAAACTCTTTACTTAATATTTTTCTTAGTACCAGT
>WNYA01001528.1:22993-43516 GCA_019512145.1 Engystomops pustulosus
AGAAACAAGGGTAGGGGTGCTTGTCTGACCTGTCTGGGAAAGATATTGATACCTATAGCCTAAACATAGGGGGGTTTGGAATGACAAGTATACGCAGTTTCTATTAGGCCAAGCAAAAGCCAGCACTCCAGTGCACTTGAAAGCTTGAAAATGTTTCCATCGTGTATAAACACACTTATACAGGAGTTCTGAATCCATATGGTATCGTGCTTATAATCTCACGATGATATTCCCAGTTGGAGATCATGCCTGGTCCTTGAGTTCCGAAACAGGAAACCTTTGACAATTCTCAGGCCTCTTCTGCGTTGCACAGTCACTTTAAACAAAGGAAGCGTGGCCAGGATGGAACAAGGTGGGCCAGGTTTGAAGCGCCTTGGCCATGATGCAAATGTATTTTCAAAAAACCTGTTGCCAAAAAAAAAAAACTGGGGTTAGGTTTCCTAGTCTGAAATCTTGCCAGACAGAAAAAAGTTGTAGATCTCTAAATCAGCACCATTTACCTGCACCAGGAATGTTTAAAACTCTAAGTATGCTGGCTGTTGGATGTAATAGTTTGGCTCACAATGGTTATCCCACATCACGGACATTGCGCCAAAGATATTAAGGGCTGCCGGAGCCCGCATTTGTCGAGGTTTTTCCCCAGACTTATTCTGTCATTTGCGTTGTTTAACGTGGGGTTTTTAATGGCGCTCAACATGATTATTGTAGATTTTTAGTGCAATTGCGCCGACTTGAATGTGACACAAATCGGGGGCTGTAGGACCGCACGGTTATTAACCCGACTGATTCGACTAAGCGAGGGATTTACAATTCAAATGTGTCGCAGACAATGCCACTACCATACACCGGGAAGAGAGGTGAAACTCGGTGGACCTCAGAGGGAAGCGACTGAGCAGGAAAAGGCACACGATCTTGGAAGAATCGCGCCGGGAGCTTTTATCTCGGGGATAGGCGACAGCGGACCGGGTAAAGTAAAGTGCGCCCAATTGTGTTAACATGTATTCGAAGGTCAATAAAAGATAACCATCCCCTAAGAGCTAATGCTGCAGTTAGCACTGGAAAAAGATGATGATGTATTGAATGCTCCTTCTTAACTGATGAGGAACAGCTATCCAGGCAGAGATGTAAAGGATTCCCACCTGACATTATATGTTCTTTTTCATCAAAGTGTAAACATAATGGGGAAAAATTGTCATACATAAGGTGTGGAACAATAAGACCAGATATTTGCTGCATACGGATTATCAAAGTGTCTGAAGCTGAATGATATTCTGGCATAGCATAAATGTAAGTCTTTGTATTATCTTTAAATTTGCAAGGTTCCCCAGTTGCAAATGTGGTTGGGTGCCGCTTGTACCCCCGAACCCAGCAATGGACATCCTAACTTACATCACTTAGCTCCAGCGGGTGGTCTCCACGTAGGGGTCCTCGTGGCCTGCAGATCTCCGACTTCTAGGAGTGGTGCACCAGCTCTGATACGATTTAATAGGCTTAGCATGACGACATATAATTGGCGATGGCTGCATCTGACTTTGATATATTCCAGCCCATCCTTTTGCTTCTATGCCGTTTTGTGAGAAAGCTTGGTTCCTGAACTTTTGCCGATTACAGGATATTCAGTTCGAGACTTCAATTTAGTTCCTGACTTTACTCATGTGTGAATTTCTGACCTACTGTATGTCATTTGGACTCCGATCCTGTTGCTGCCTGTCTCCAACCACGCTTCTGCCTCATGACTTGTAATATGCCTTGACCGACCACAGGACAAAGTCGCGTCTGTGGAGCTAACAAGGTGGTACCACGCTGCGCAAGTCCAACTCCGATGACATCTTCTGCCTAGTCCCAACCACCTTCTGCCTCATGCACTTATGTACACGCATTGGACCGCCAGCTGCGGCCAAGTCGCAAAGCCTGTGGACACAGCGAAGAAGCAGCGATCAAGGTGGTCAACGACTGCGAGAAGCCAAGTCAACTCGCTTTGCTGGGAAGGGCATCTGAAGTAAGATAGACAATATGGTTCACGGTGGTCCAGTGGGTACAATACCACTGGTGAGCCATGCACCAATGTGCCCATTCCAGCCCGTGTTATAATTTTTGATACAAATACCTTCTCCCCAAGTTGCGCAGAAAGCCACATCCTCTGTTCCGACTAGTGTAAAAAGGTCAAAAAATACCTAAAAGCTTTGTTATGGAGAGCGTATAGGAACTCATTTTTAGATGGGGATGGTTAGTTAGTTTCAACTGGCATGAATATACTATGTGGTTTTTTCAATGTCCCTATTTAAACATCTGTATCATTTCTAACAACCTTATCCACCTTTATTTGTGTTACCTGAATTCCGGCCAAAGCATGTGGTGAGTCCAGGGTCGCTTGCAGCCCGTGCAAAGTGTGAAAGCCTTGTAGGGTACAGTTTCACAGTCATTAGGAAGGGACACGGTAGTCTTCACGACACTGATGCCGGCATCAAAACAATCCGCCTTGTGCGAAAACGGAAAAGAAACCGCTACCTGACTCCTAAAAGAACAGGTCAAATGCCACATGAGGGGTGAGGTAGCTACATGAGTGTGAAGAGACTGAGACACCAGACACACACAGGCGCAGATGCCTTCTACCTACTCACCACCACATCTAATAGAAAGGTCACTGACCTTAGAGAATGAGACTTCGAATCGTGCTGCAGTCCATCAATTTTACAATAATTAGTTTACAGTCTAAACTTAACAGCACTTTTGGTAACGTATTAATTTTGGTCCTGTATAACATGGCGGGTGTGAGGGACAGGGGGCACATTAACGTAGTTGGTAGCTACTCTAACAAAAACAAATTTCCCCAGGAAAAAGTATAGAATTCTACATAAGCTATTCTTCCACCATCAGCAAAAACACAATGTGTGTGCTGTCCTACACCCTGGCATGGTCATGCTAACTCTTCTCCCACCTACTAGAGTTATATCAGTTATATGTAATATAATAATTGAACAGACAGAAGTCCCAAGAGATTATTTAAAGTGTCCATGATTAACTCACGAGCTTTTTCCATGCCCAATTTTTTCTAAGTGATTAAGCGTAGATAAACTGCAATGTTGCGGTCTTGTGCCTAAACATCACAGGTTCAGACCCTTGAAAACCAGCTCAGCTAGAAGTCTGGGTTCAGGTTCAGCCATAGTGTCAACTGAAAAAGCAGCTTAACTAATCCGAATCCAAAGCAATGCCCAGTATGGACAGGGCATTGTGACGGCCAAAGATATGTAACTCGCTGTCTAAGATTGTACCGCGCAAAATTACCACCAAGGAAAGCAACGGAAGAGACTTGCAGAGGGATAGTGTGGACAGTCCGACTGTAGTTTAGAAAGCTTGATTGATGCCCATTTCCGGGCAGTAGGTAGGTAGGGAGAGGAGGCATTGCTATATTGAGGACAGATAGAGTGATCTCCAATACTTGCCCTTTTCAGAGGCACAGTGGATAACTGTGTGTGCTATATCTATTAGCATATTTTAGTACAGTGACGGTGTTATGAACAATACTGTCTACTAGACCGAGTGACACTAGCGTCATTGTGTATACTCTATCGTTTTCGGTTCGCAGAGTGACATTAGTCGCACGAGTATACCCTAACAGTCTTCTACCGAATAATGGAGTTCATTGTTCTTTCATATATTATTAATGTCTTTCTCTCCTTTATTAAATAGTTGATTTCCTGTTTTACAGATTACAAGATTACGTTGAGGCTAAATTGGGAGTGGTTCTCACATATCATATCCAAGGATATTTTGGCTGTACTTGCTAGATTTTTTTTCACCACCTGAGCGCTGTTGTCAAAATTTATTTTTTTTCCATATTTTCCACATGTGTGGACGGGACCGTAGCTATATACACACAATATAGGTACTTAGATGGACCATAGAATGAGTTATGATGGTAATAAATGTGCCATGAGGTGGCTAGTACATACTCATTTTGAATTTGAACAGTGGGCTTAGTGCACAAATCTGAGAATATTACTGGTTTGATGGTTATAGGGAGGTCTGGTAGGCGAGTGTGGTGCCTGTGTTCCTTACCGCCTAGTACTGGACCTGTTGTTCCCCCAATTTTTATTGCACCCGGGAGGTGTTTTCCCAAAAATAGAAAGAGGGATAAGTAAATTATATAGGGAGCGTAGAGATTAGAAACGAGGAAACCCCTCTGCTGTTCCCCGGACCAATAAATACCCAGTATTGTCAGAAGAAACATATATGATTACTGCACTACCGCGTTTACCAGTCTGTACTGAAGTCCTACCGTTGTAGTCCGATCTGCACCAACGGAACCGCTTCTTCAGATGATGTCAGCGGGGTCCTCTGTTCCCTTGACGACTAGATCAACGGCGGGACATGCGCACGACATCCTCTGCGGCTTCGCGTTCAAAGCCTTGGGTGTCACGGACGATGTGCAAAAACGTGTGAACACTAGGAGCGACCGCTCAACAGTGTTTTTAACAGGAAGGGGAAAAGTACAGCACTGGAATGGATGTGAGACCCCGTGAAACACCACGCATCTTCGTAGAGATTATATTGACTGTTTTAAAATGTTCTTGAACTGGCAACTTTATTGAAACACTGCTCACCCGATACCAAGGCTCTTGCAATAATGTATAAAAATATACCATCAAGCTATTACTTATGATCCGCAATGGAATTGTTGGGTTTATACTGCCCGCCTTGTTAATGTCCATTTTGACAGAAAGCAATTATGCCACTTATTTGATGCAATGATATGGCAATGATGGAATGAGGGAGGCGGGCGGAGTTCTGTTTGTGACCACATATGTTTGTATAAAGGTATGGCTTCCCATGATATCATTAGCTTGAAAAAGGCTCCTGAGATGCTGGAAACGGTTGCGTGCACTATGATTGTACCTTTGAGCATGGCATAAAAAGAAATTTTTTTCACTTATTACGAACTGGTAGTGATGAGGGCTGCTTTCCCTTACCTGGTTTTAGCATTGTATGTTTTTTTCATTCACATATATTCATCTTTTAATTTATCCACTGTTTTAAGAATGTCGACCCCAATGCGGGAAGGGAAAATGTCCTTTAGGGAGAAATATAAGTGATGAATCGGGGTATAGTTGGAGGGCGATCTACTATATGGCTCACTTACCCTTACACTAACTCCTGATTTACAAAAAAAAAAACCCAAAATGTTAGACTGCTAAGAATGTGTACTAAAATAGATAATATAAACTGTCTTGAATTTGTAACTATCAAAATAAAATAGGACTAAATCAAAAATACAGTGAGACGCTGAACATACTAAATGTTGTAATGAAAGCAAAACGGCGGGAGCTGCCATTTTCTCGAGCGGGCGAAGTATTCAGCCGAGCAACGAGCAGTTTCGAGTACGCTAATGCTCGACCGAGCATCAAGCTCGGACGAGCATGTTCGCTCATCTCTAGTTAGGGTGCTTAGGGTTTGGATTGACGGTATACGCGGTTTCTATTAGGCCAAGCAAAAGCAGCACTCCAGCACTTCAAGCTTGAAAATGTTTCCATCGTGTATAAACAAACTTTATACAGGAGTTCTGCATCCATGGATTCATCTTATAATCACCATGAGTATTCCCAGTGGAGATGCCTTGGTCCTTGATACCGAAACAGGAAAACCTTTGACTTTCCAGCCTTTCTGCATTGCACAGGCCTTTTTAAACAAAAGGAAGCATGTCAGGACATGGAACAAGGTGGGCCAAGGTTGGAGCGCCTTGGCCATACAAATGTATTATTACCTGCGCCAAAATCCTGGGTTAGGTTGTATCTGAAATCTATGCCAGCCAGTAAAAGTTGTGTAGTCTCTAATCAGCACCATTACTGCCCAGGAATGTTGTAAAACTCTAAGTATCTGGCTGTTGGATGTAAAGTTTGGCTCACAAATGGTCTATCCCAATCACGGACATTAGCGCAAAATATTAAGGGTCTGCACGGCGCATTTGTCGTGAGGTTTCCCAGACTATTTCTGATTTGCGGTTGCTTTAAGTGGGGTTTTTTGGCGCGCAAACTGATTGGGATTTTAGTGCAAATTGCGCCACTGCAATTGTACACAGGGAAGCATATAATCATTAGAAGCATATATAATCTTTATCTTGACCCTCACACCAGTAGGGGACATCAATGTGTTTTATATCTTTGTAGTATGTTGTGTCTGTAACAGTGTCATACTACACCATGTGAGAACAACTCTGAAGTAGTGATGAGAAGTCCTGAAGACCCGTTTAGGTCTTTGCCAAATTATGCTCATTTGGGTCCCACGCCGGTAATGCGTACATTTTATCTAGCTAATATGCTAAATTATGTGACCACAAACAATAATGTCACCAAAATTGTAAAACATAGAGAATCACAAAATTTGGTAAATCTACTTAATTGTATATATTAACATTCTGAGTAGTAAATAACTATGTTGTTCTTTGTTCAAGGTTCTGGGTGTTCCTATGGAAAACTTTAACCAGACTCTTCCAGATGTGTTCTACCTGCTTGGATTATCTACTGTTCCTCACCTCCAGGTTATAGGGTCCTTTATGTTAGTGGTGTTGTATACTATTATATTGACAGGAAATTGTCTTCTTCTCATTACAGTCAGGATCAGCCCAAAATTACACACCCCTATGTACTTCTTCCTGAGTAATCTCTCCTTTGTGGACATCTGTTTCTCCTCCACCATAGTTCCTGTGATCCTCAGGAATACCCTATCCACTGACAAGAGCATTTCAGTAGGAGGATGTATGGTCCAGATGCTCTGCTATTTAGGAATTGGGGCAGCAGAAAGTCTCCTACTTGCCATGATGGCTTATGATAGGTTTGTAGCCATTTGTAGACCATTACACTATGTCAGTATTATGAACACGAGGTTTTGTATCATTTTAGCCCTAATTCCATGGATTCTTGGTTTCCTAAACTCCTCTATGCAAGTGCACATCACCTGGAGACTTCCCTTCTGCAAGAGTCAGCATATCAACTACTTCTTTTGTGACGTACCTCCCCTGCTTAGGCTCTCCTGCAGAGATACTTGGCTTAATGAGATATCAATGTATTTAGCAGTTGGGATTCTTGTTTTATGCTCCTTCTCCTTAACTTTGATTTCCTATGTTTACATTATTTCCACCATTTTAAAGATGCATTCTTCACGTAGTAGATATGCAGTGTTTTCTACATGCTCCTCCCATCTCACTGTTGTCACCCTCTTTTATGGAACCATCATGTCCATCTATCTTCAGCCTCGATCTAACCACTCAGTTGAGAAAGACAAGTTTGTATCTGTTCTCTATACTGTGGTGACACCAATGTTTAATCCCATAATCTACAGCATCAGAAATAAGGAGGTTAAGACTTGTATAGTACAAAATCTCAAGCAGGTTATAAATCCTTCTGTTTGATGGCATGTCGTTGGTCATCTTCTAAATGTGGTCTCAAGTTTAGGTTAAGACTATAGATGAGCGAGTATACTCGTCCAGCTTGATGCTCGTTCGAGTATTATGTACTCAAACGGCTTTGTTGTCTCGTACTGGAATTTCTCCGTGCTCGAGACAAGCTTTAATTGAAAAACACAGTGAGACCAATGAAGAATAGAGTAAAAACAGTGAACCAGATTGACACAAGATCAGATATAGTGAAAACACAGTGAAAACACGTGAAATAATTACGATGTTCGACATCTGCTAACTTATCAGAAGACATTCTTTTTCATTAATTAACACAATTTTATTCCCGAACCATGGTCCCTTGAAAAATGCTCGAGTCTCCCATTGACTTCATGGGGCTCGTTATTCGAGACGAGCACTCGAGCATCTGGAAAGTTCGTCTCGAATAACGAGCACTCGAGCATTTTAGTGCTCGCTCATCTCTAGTTAAGACCAATGTCAAGCAAATGAAAACCACCTTGCTAGATAGGCGGCAGATATTTTATTTTTATAGTTATCCAGGGAAGATGTGTGGTGGCTTAGGGTTGGATTACGGTATATCGCGGTTTCGTTAGGCCAAGCACAGCAGCCTCCAGCACTTGAAGCTTGAAAATGTTTCCATCGTGTATAAACAAACTTTATACAGGAGTTCTGCATCCATGGATTCATCTTATAATCACCATGAGTATTCCCAGTGGAGATGCCTTGGTCCTTGATGCCGAAACAGGAAAACCTTTGACTTTCCAGCCTTTCTGCGTTGCACAGGCCACTTTAAACAAAAGGAAGCGTGTCAGGACATGGAACAAGGTGGGCCAAGGTTGAGGCGCCTTGGCCATACAAATGTATTATTATCTGTGCCAAAAAAACTGGGTTAGGTTGTATCTGAAATCTATGCCAGCCAGTAAAAGTTGTAGATCTCTACTTCAGCACCAATACTGCACCAGGAATGTTGTAAAACCCTTAGTAATTCTGGCATGTTGGATGTTAAGTTTGGCTCACAAATGGTCTATCCCAAATCACGGACATTAGCGCACATATATTAAGGGTCTGCACGGCGCATTTTCGTCGGGTTTCCCGACTATTTCTGATTTGCGTTGCATTTAAGTGGGGTTTTTGGCGCACATGATCGGATTTTAGTGCAATTGCGCCGACTTGCATGTGACACAAATCGGGGGCTGTGGCCGACGGATAACCCGACTGATTCGGACTAAGCACGGGATTTACAATTCAAATTGTGTCGCAAGACAATGCACTCACATACAGCGGGAAGAAGAAGGTGAACTCCAGTGGACCTCAGCAGGGAAGCGACTGATGCAGGAAAATGGAAGCACGATCTTGAAGAATCGCGCCGGACTTTATCTCGGGGATTGCGACAGGATCGGGTAAGTAAATGTGGCCAATTGTGTTAACATGTATTCTGCAGGTCAATAAACAGATAACCATCCCCTAAGAGCTAATGCAGTTATCACTGGAAAAAGAGGATGATGTATTGGATATTCTCCTTCTTACTGATGAGGAACAGCTATCCAGGCAGAGATGTAAAGGCTTCACACCTGAACATTATCTGTTCTTTTTCATCAAAGTGTAAACATAATGGGGAAAAATTGTCAATACATAAGGTGTGGAACAATAAGACCAGATATTTGCTGCATCTGATTTATCAAAGTGTCTGAAGCTGAATGATAATTCTGGCATAGAATAAAACTGTCAAGTCTTTGTATTATCTTATAATTTGCTAAGTTTCCACCAGTGCAATGTTGTCTTGGGTGCCGCTGTGACCCCCGAACCAGCCTGCATCCTAACTTACCTCCCTTAGCTCCAGCGGTGGTCTCCACGTAGTGGTCCTCGTGGCCTGCAGATCTCCGACTTCTAGGACGTGCGTGCACCAGCTCTGTAAGATTTAATAGGCTAGCATGCCGATAATTGGCGCTGGCCTGCTATCTGCTTTGATATATTCCAGCCCATTCCTTTTTGCTTCTATGCCTGTGAGAAAGCTTTGTTCCTTGCCCTTTGCGATTAACCGGATATTCCGTCGAGACTTCGATTTCGTTCCTGACTTTACTCCTGTGCTGCCTGTTCTGACCTACTGATATGTCTTTGACTCCGATCCTGTGCTGCCTGTCCCAACCACGCTTCTGCCTCATGACTTTGTACTATGCCTTGACCGCCACCACGGACAAAGTCGCGTCTGTGGAGCTACAAGGTGGTACCACGCTGCAGCAAGTCCAACTCCGATGACCTTCTGCCTGTCCCAACCCCATTCTGCCTCATGACTTTGTACTACGCCTTGACCGCCACTGCGGCCAAAGTCGCGCCTGTGGAGCGACAAGGTGGTCACACGCTGCAGCAAGTCCAACTCGCTTTGCTGCGGGCTCTGGTGAAATCTGGTTCACGGTGGTCCAGTGGGTCCAATACCCCTGGTGCCTGACCAATGTGCCACAATTCCAGCACGTGTATAATTTTTGATACACATCCCTTCTCCCACAAGGTCTGCAGCCACATCCTCCCTGTCCCGCTAGTTGTAAAAAGGTCTAAAAACTACCTAAAATGCTTGTTTAATGTGAAGCGGTCATCAGGAACATCATTTTTAGCTGGTATTAGGTTTCAATAGCTTATACTATGCTGGTTTTCAATGTCCCTATTTCAACATTCTGTATCATTTCTACACCTTATTCAAATTTATTTGTGATTACCTGAATTCCTGCCAAAAGCATGTGGTGAGTCCAGGGTAGCTGCAGCCCACGTGTGCCTGTGTCTCATCATATATTCTTCCACTCTGCCACACCATCCCCTTCCCTCACCTACCTGCTAAATGAACATGTCAATGCACATGAGGGGTGAGGTAGCTACATGAGTGTGAAGGAGACTGAGACACAGACACACACAGGCTGCAGCTGCCTTCTCCCTACTCACCACACATCTAATCGGAACTGACCTTAGAAATGAGGACTTCAAAATCGCGCTGCAGTCCATCAATTTTACAATAATTAGTTTTGTCTCAACTTACACAGCACCTTTTGGTAAGTATTATTTTGGTCCTGTATAACTTGGGGGGGGGCACATTTAATGTCTATATCTAACAAAAAAATTTCCCCAGGAAAATATAGAATTCTGCACAAGATATTCTTCTCACATGCAGCAAAGACATGTGTTGTGTCTGCTCCTACACCTGCATGGTCAATGCTAACTCTTGTCCCAAATACTAGAGTATAAGTAATAATATATAGAAGAAAAGTCCAGCAGGATTTATAGTGTCCATGATAAATCAAGAGCTTTATCTATTTTTCCATGCCAATTCTTTCTAAGTGTTTAATGTAGATAAACTGCACTGTTTGGGTCTGTGCCTAACATCACAGGTTCAGACCCTTGAAAACCAGCTTAGCTAGAAGTCTGGGTTCAGGTTCAGCCATAGTGTCAACTGAAAAAGCAGCTTTAACTATAGCATCCACAGCCATGCCCAGTATGGACAAGGCTGTGATCGGCCAAAAGGAATATGTAACTCGCTGTATAAGATGTTCCAGATGTACACCCAGGGGAAGCAAGGCAGAGACTGCAGAGGGATCTGTGGACAGTCAGACTGTAGTTTAGAAAGATTTTGATGCCCTTTTCTGGGCACGTAGGTAGGTAGGGAGAGGAGGCTGCTATATTGAGGGACAGATAGAGATTTCCAATACTTGCCCTTTTCAGGGCAGTGATGATATCTGTGTGTGTATATCTATAGCATATTTTAGTGCAGTGACGGTGTATGACCCATACTGTCTTCTAGCACAGTGACATTGCTTCATGTGTATACTCTATCGTTTTCGGTTGCAGTGACATTAGTCGCATGAGTATACCCTAACTATCTACTGAATAATGATATTGTTATATTCTAATTGGTTTTTTGCATTGTTATGTTTTTTTCTTCACTTTCTTCATCTTTTAATTTATCCTGTTTTAAGAATTTCACCCCAATGGGGAATGTCATTCAGGGGAAATATCCGTGAATCGGAGATAGTTGGGGGGATACGTATCATGGCTCACTTACCCTTAACTAACTCCTGACTTTACAGAAAAAAACACCAAACTGTAGACTGCTAAAATGTTTACTAAAATAGATAATATAAAATGTCTTGAATTTGTAAATAAAAAAATAAAATTATGACTATAATCAAAAATACAGTGAAACGTTGAACATCTTAAATGTTGTAGTGAATAGCTCTGGCAGTCGCTAGAAACATGTGTTGTGTCTGCTCCTACACCTGCATGGTCAATGCTAACTCTTGTCCCAACTACTAGAGTATAAGTAATAATATATAGAAGAAAAGTCCAGCAGGATTTATAGTGTCCATGATAAATCAAGAGCTTTATCTATTTTTCCATGCCAATTCTTTCTAAGTGTTTAACGTAGATAAACTGCACTGTTTGGGTCTGTGCCTAACATCACAGGTTCAGACCCTTGAAAACCAGCTCAGCTAGAAGTCTGGGTTCAGGTTCAGCCATAGTGTCAACTGAAAAAGCAGCTTTAACTATAGCATCCACAGCCATGCCCAGTATGGACAAGGCTGTGATCGGCCAGAAGGAATATGTAACTCGCTGTATAAGATGTTCCAGCGCAATTACACCCATGGGGAAGCAAGGCAGAGACTGCAGAGGGATCTGTGGACAGTCAGACTGTAGTTTAGAAAGATTTTGATGCCCTTTTCTGGGCAGGTAGGTAGGTAGGGAGAGGAGGCTGCTATATTGAGGGACAGATAGAGATCTCCAATACTTGCCCTTTTCAGGGCAGTGATAATAACTGTGTGTGTATATCTATAGCATATTTTAGTACAGTGACGGTGTATGACCCATACTGTTTACTAGCACAGTGACATTGCTTCATGTGTATACTCTATTGTTTTCGGTTGCAGTGACATTAGTCGCACGAGTATACCCTAACCGTCTACCGAATAATGGCGTTCATTTTTCTTTCATATATTATGTAATGTCTGTATTAAAATAGTATATTTCCTGTTTTACAGATTACAAGATTACATTGAAGCTAAATTGGGAGTTTTCTCACCATCCTATATCCATGCATATTTTGGCTGTACTTTGCTGATTTTTTTCAACCACCTGAGCGCTGTTGTCAAAAATTTTTTTTCAGATTTTCACATGTTGGAGCTGGACCGGTAGCTATATACACACAATATAGGTACTATATGTACCATACGAATGAAGTATGATGGTCATAATATGTGCCATGAGAGTGGCTTATACCTATATATTTTGATTTTACAGTGGGATTAGTGGCACAAACTCTGAGAATTGTACTGTGATGGTACTAGGAGGTATGGTCTATGCCTGTGGGCCTGTGTTCCTTACAGCATAGGGACTGGACCTGTTGTTCCCCAAATTTTATATTGCACCATGGAATGTTTTTTCCTAAATAGCTCCTCTTATATAGGGAGCGTAGGATTAGAATGCCCTCTGCTGTTCCAGTGACCATCAACCCGGTATTGTCATATAACATATATGATTCTGCACTACCGCAGTTTACCAGTCTGTACTGAGTCCTACCGTGTAGTCCGATCTGCACCAACGGAACCTGCTTCTTCAGTGACGTCAGAGCGTCCTCCTGATTCCCTTGACGACTAGCTCAACGGCGCGGACATGCGCACGACATCCTCTGCCGGCTTGCGTTCCACCTTGGCGTGTCACGCGATGTGAACACAGGCGCGCGCTCAACAGTTGTTTTACACAGGATACAGCACATGGAATGGATGGTGAGACCCCGAAACACACGCTATTTCGTAGAGATTATTAATTGAATGTTTTTAAATGTTTATTGCACTTGGCACTTTATTGAACACATGATACACGATACAATGTATTGCAATAATGTATAAAAATATACCATCACTGTATGCACTTTATGATCCAATGAATTGTTGGTATTACTGCGATATTGTTTATGTACTTTTGACAGAAAATTATGCACTTTATTTGACTGCAATGATGCAATATGATAATGAGGGGGAGGGGTTCTGTTTGGTCATGTGACCACTATGTTTAGTATAAATGTATGGCTCCCACTGATATCACTTAGCTTGAAAAAGGCTCCTTGGAGCTGAAACGTTGCTACACTATGATGTACCTTTGAGCATGGAATAAAAAGAATTTTTTTCACCTTACGACCTGGAGTGCTGGCTGCTTTCGCTTACCTGGTTTTTAGCATTGTTATGTTTTTTTCTTCACTTTCTTCATCTTTTAATTTATCCTGTTTTAAGAATGTCGCCCCAATGGGGAATGTCATTTAGGGGAAATATCCGTGAATCGGGGATAGTTGGGGGGATACATATCATGGCTCACTTACCCTTAACTAACTCCTGACTTTACAGAAAAAAACCACCAAACTGTAGACTGCTAAAATGTTTACTAAAATAGATAATATAAAATGTCTTGAATTTGTAAATATAAAAATAAAATTATGACTATAATCAAAAATACAGTGAAACGTTGAACATCTTAAATGTTGTAGTGAATCGCTCTGGCAGTCGCTAGATAGTAGTGCAAGAAGCAGGGACACATGCAGGTTATAGTTCAAATCAAAATATATACGGCCTGAAAATAAGAACGTGCAAAATTTACTTTATTCACAAATAATTAAAAGATGACCCTAATCAGGGCTCTTTAACAACTTTCAACAGGCTTCCATCTCATAGCATAGGAGTTAGCCTCAACAAATAAAAATCACTCACACTTTTGTTCCCTTACTATATGTTGGACTAACAGAGTACTTTATCACATCAGTGTTTGGGAAGTTGTTCCATTAAACGCCCCTACGAAACGCCCCCGTAGAGTGACAAATAGACACAGCTATGGTAGCTATCACATTGGCATTGTGTTGGCCATAAGACTACATAATAACCCTGTACTTAGTATACATAAAGTAGTGATGGAATTAACAAATAAACTACCCACTTTTGTCAATTTGTCTGCCTGACGCATTTCAAAACTGACTCACCCTGTCAATATGTCCTCAGAGGCAACATATTGAATATAGTAGGATTGAAACATACTTTCCATGCACGTTATAGCTAGAGATGAGTAAGCACTAAAATGCTCGGGTGCTTTTCCCGATGCTCGAGTGCTCGTCTTGAATAACGAGCCCCATTGAGTTGAACATCTTAAATGTTGTAGTGAATAGCTCTGGCAGTCGCTAGATAGTAGTGCAAGAAGCAGGGACACATGCAGGTTATAGTTCAAATCAAAATATATACGGCCTGAAAATAAGAACGTGCAAAATTTACTTTATTCACAAATAATTAAAAGATGACCCTAATCAGGGCTCTTTAACAACTTTCAACAGGCTTCCATCTCATAGCATAGGAGTTAGCCTCAACAAATAAAAATCACTCACACTTTTGTTCCCTTACTATATGTTGGACTAACAGAGTACTTTATCACATCAGTTGTTTCTTTAAACGCCCCCACAAAACGCCCCCGTAGAGTGACAAATAGACACAGCTATGGTAGCTATCACATTGGCATTGTGTTGGCCATAAGACTACATAATAACCCTGTACAGGCAGTCCCCGGGTTACATACAAGATAGGGTCTGTAGGTTTGTTCTTAAGTTGAATTTGTATGTAAGTCGGAACTGTATATTTTATCATTGTAATCCCAGCCAGAACTTTTTTTGGTCTCTGTGACAATTGGATTTTAACAATGTTGGGTTGTCATAAGAGTCAAGATTAACACTAAAGCTTCATTACAGACACCTGTGATAACTGTTATAGCTGATTATTGTAGCCAGGGACTAAAGTACAATAAATTACCAATATCCAGAGGTCCGTTTGTAACTAGGGGTCATATGTAAGTCGAGTATTCTTAAGTAGGGGACCGCCTGTACTTAGTATATAAGTAGTGATGGAATTAACAAATAAACTACCCTCTTTTGTCAATTTGTCTGCCTGACACGTTTCAAAACTGACCCACCCTGTCAATATGTCCTCAGAGGCAACATATTGAATACAGTAGGATTGAAACATTCTTTCCATGCACGTTATAGCACATTAATTCCTTTTTGTGTCTTGGCGCTGTATGCCCGTGAGCACGGCGCTCGCCAGGCCAGTCTAGAAACAGCCACACCCACCAAAGGTGGTATCATACTTTTATTATCCAATAGAATGAAGAGAGGAATGGTGACATCACAAGGGGCTCGCCAAAGCAGCCTATCACGCCATTCCCATTCTTTGTGGCTGACTATGTTGCATCACTGCCTGCAGGCACATAGTTGCTCCCATTTAGCGGAGGGCTCGTCAAAGCAGCCTGTGACACCGCTCACTTTCTCTTTGGCTAAGTTTGCATCCCTACCTGTCAACACATAGCCATTCCCTCATCAACGGTGTATTCGGCAAATATCCAATAGACCACACAAGTCTCTGGAGATACCAGCCTTGATGTAAAACAATAGTGTCGCAATATTAACATGCCAAGAATATGGTAGATAGCATCCATCAAGCAAAGAGATCTTATTGCGGCATCTCATAGTGTTTCTTCAATCATAAGATGTGGATTCACTTGGAATAAGCCAAGGAGGTTTTTGAAAGAAATGACATGAATTGAAGATGGTATTGATACCAATATACACAAATAGGAAATGGTAAATCATGGTGTCATACAATACCATAACCAAAATGATAGAGGTGAGACCATACATCAATATTAAAGTATGATGACACAAAATAACCTAAGTGTGGAACCTATGATATTGTATATTTATATAACCGAATGTAGTCAAGTATATTAACTATAAAGCACTTCTACACACACTGGGGCAGATTTATCAAGCTGTCTGAAAGTCAGAATATTTTTAGTTGCCCATGGCAACCAATCAGAGTTCAGCTTTCATTTTACCAGTGCTCATGAATATTTTAAAGGGGAGCTGTGATTGGTTGCCATGGGCAACTAAAAATATTCTGACTTGCAGACAGCTTGATAAATCTGCCCCAATATCTTCAAGTTGAAGTATATTCATGTAAAGGAGTGTCAGGATAAGTGGTATTGGATCCTCTGTACCACCGTGGATGATTACATAAGCCGATGTATCGGCTCCGATGGATCGGAGTCTAAGTGGTACCCGGCTTTCACCAGAGCCTGCCGCAAACTGGGTTGGCACTTGTTGCGGCGTGGTACCATCAGGTCGTTCCATAAGTGCGATTTTATCCGCAGTGGCGGCCAATGCGTAGTACAAAATTGTCAGGCAAACTCAAGGTTGGGGACAGGTAGGAGTTCGAGACAGGAATCACGGGATTGGAGTCAATAACGGAACTGGGGTCACAACGGGAATTCGGAAACACAGCAAAATGCATGGAATAGCTTTCTCAGTGGCACTAGGCACAAAGATCTGGCAGGGAATGCTTGGAGAGGCTGACTTTTATCGATTTCCTGGAAATGGCCAGCACCTATTAGCGGTGTGATGGCCCATTAAATCCTCAAGGGCTGGTCTGACGGAGCAGGAATGCAGACAGGTAAGGCACGGAGGGGAGGCGGGGGCTGCAGGGAGGGATGGGTGTGCCGAGACTGCATTAAGAATGGAGCAGAAGAGAGAGATCCTGAAAAAGAGACAATGAAGGTACAGTAAGAGATAAGAAGAAAACCAATGAAGAAGGCCAATGAAGCAAAACATCCTGAGTAGCTGCTGGTGGTCTACAAACGCTACAGAGAGATCCAGAATACCAAGGAGAGAATAGTGCCCTTTTGATTTAGCAGTTAGTAAATCATCGAGGGAGTTATCTGAGAGATAGTGGGTAAGTCGAGAATAAAGAAGGCATTCCAGGAGTTTAGACATGAAAGGAAAAATAGAGATTTGTCTGTAGTTAGTAGCACTGGATGGGTCCAGAGAAGGTTTCTTTAGTATTGGGGTACTTGAACGCAGAGGGATAGACACCAGAAGAGAGAGATTACAGATTTTACTGAGGTGAGAAGTGACCACTGGGGAGAGAGACTGTATGAGGAGTGAGGGGAAGGGGTCACTGACGGTGGTGGGGTGAGCAGAGGAGAGGAGCCTGGACACTGCATCCTTTGTGATTGGCTCAAAGGAAGAAAGCAAACAGGTTGAAGTAGCTGAGAGAAGGGGATTAATGGGTTTAGTGGAGAGTGAAATTATTTCCTGGTGAATGCAGTCAATTTTATCTTTAAAGTAGGAGGCGAGATCTTCATCCCCAAGGTTTGTAACAAGTGGCTGCACTTTAATAATAATACCTTTATTTACATAGCGAACACAGATTACGCAGCGCTGCATAGAGCTTGCGAGATCAGTTTGGTGTTAGTAATGAGTGAAGAGTATCGAAGAGCATTTTAGGATTGTTAAAATTTATAAACGGCTGTTTCCGGGGTTGTTTACGGTGCCAATCACTCGGATTTCATCATTTTCATAATTCAATTTCTTTATTATTAAGCTTTGTAATACGCGTTTCGTGTCTGAACTAGGTTTTCCCTCAGTTACATGAAGCTAAAAACTGCATAAAAACATGTATGGCTTATAAACCACCGTTTTTTGGTGCGAGAATTAGGTATACATTGTGTCAGCATGACGTCAGGATGTAAACAAAAACATGATTGTAATATTATTCATTCATAAAACCACTCGGTGATGGCCAGTGGGTATACTTAAACTAAAAGAACTCTCAAATAGATATTTAATAAGAGCGTATATGTCAGGATTCGGGATGTGTGGATCCACTGGACCACCACAGGAGGAGGTACAAGCCAACACCTGGGACCGGAGTCTAAGTGGCACCTGATCTACATCAGAGCTAGCACCTGGACTTGCTGCTGCAGGGTACCACCAGGTAGTTCCACATGTGTGACTAGTCCACAGTGGCAGCCGAGTTCGGGTATCTTTACAGAAGACAGTCTCGTGGTCGGGTCCAGGCACAGGGTCAGGGCAGGCGGCAGAGATGCAGGGTCAAGTCCAAATCGGGATTAGCAATGTGAGGTCCAGGCAGATGGGAACAGGAACACAGGCACATGGGACACAGGAACACAGCAACGCAGGAACACAGCAACACTGAGGAACACTGGTAACACAGGAACACGGAGGGACTCTGGTAACAAAGGAGCAGGAACACACTGGAACGCAGGAGACACAGGAACACGGAGGGACTCTGGTAACAAAGGAGCAGGAACACACTGGAACGCAGGAGACACTGGAACGCAGGAGACACTGGAACGCAGGCTGACTATGTTGCATCACTGCCTGCAGGCACATAGTTGCTCCCATATAGCGGAGGGCTCTTCAAAGCAACCTGTGACACCGCTCACTTTCTCTTCGGCTAAGTTTGCATCCCTACCTGTCAACACATAGCCATTCCCTCATCAAGGGTGTATTCGGCAAATATCCAATAGACCACACAAGTCTCTGGAGATACCTGCCTTGATGTAAAACAATAGTGTCGCAATATTAACATGCAAAGAATATGGTAGATAGCATCCATCAAGCAAAGAGATCTTATTGCGGCATCTCATAGTGTTTCATCAATCATAAGATGTGGATGGTATTGATACCAATATACAAAAATAGGAAATGGTAAATCATGGTGTCATACAATACCATAACCAAAATGATATCGGTGAGACCATACATCAATATTAAATTATGATGACACAAAATAACCTAAGTGTGAAACCTATGATATTGTATATTTATATAACCGAATGTAGTCAAGTATATTAACTATAAAGCACTTCTACACACACTGGGGCAGATTTATCAAGCTGTCTGCAAGTCAGAATATTTTTAGTTGCCCATGGCAACCAATCACAGGCGCCATCTGGTGGACGGCGGAGGAACTACCTTCATAAATCCCGTCCCGTCCCGTCACTCAAGAAAACTACTGAACATCTCGAAGTATCTACAAGATATGGAACAACCCATAGGCAGACACATGTCCACAAAGAAAGACTCATTAATTTTGCAACGCAGCAAGTGAAAAGAGGACGGATGCACCGGAAGGAGGCGGAAGGCAGATTCAATATCCGACTTGGCCATAAGGGCCCCAGGGCCAGCTTCGTTCACCAACAGCACTGCCTTGTCGAAAGAAGTGTAGGACACAGACACCTCCTCCCGGGGAATACCATCGTTCACCGATTCACCCGCCGGATATGACAAATGATGGATCAAACGGAATTTACCAGACTCTTTCTTTGGGACAAGACCCAACGGTGATACCCGCAAATTCTCAAAAGGCGGAACAGAAAACGGGCCCGCCATTCTGCCCAACTCCACTTCTTTTAACAGTTTTTCAACCACCAACAACTCATTATCCCTAACCGACTTAAGATTCCCAGACAACATCAAACCATCCTGCGGCACAAAAGGGATTACAAAACCAAGAGTGAAGCCCTCACGCAACACTTTTGCTTCCTGTTTCAGATGGTAGCTGTCTAACCACGGCCGCATCCCTTGCACCTGCACTGGTGTCCTCCCCCCTGCCTGGGGCAACGGATTTAGATGGGGGTCTGTGCCTCTTAAAGCAGTGGAGGGCAGAATGTGCCCCGCCACATATGGAACACTCGTGTTTAAATCTGCAGGAGGCAAAGAAGCGGCAGTGTCCCTCATTGAAAAGCCAACAGGATCCCGGTCGTTTGGCGGCGGCTCCAGGCTGAGCGCCCGAGACGGCTCCCGACTGAAAGGGTACCTGTGGCTTCTGCGACATCATGAACTGTATCCAGACATCGGTCGCCTTTGACGCCCAACCCAGTTCCGGGCTGTCAGCCAAGCGGTGTCTAAATTCCTCATCATATCTCCACCACCCCGCACCACCGTGTAACTTGTGCGCAGTGTAAATGGTATCCATATACACGAACAAATGGCGAGTACACTCAGGCCTCCGCTGAACCACAATACTTGCCATAATCGCCAATGCCTGAAGCCAATTACCGAAAGTCCTAGCGACCTTCGGTTTCCTATCATCACTTTTCTCAAAACGTTTTTCCTTGTCAACAGTCAACTGCTGAGGGGATAACAACGACCAAATATCAATATATTCGAATTTTACTATTTTTTCCCTGAGGTCAGCTGCTACGCGCAGGCCCAGAGGGGCCACGCCACAAAAATGCGAATCTCT
>WNYA01001528.1:46852-62745 GCA_019512145.1 Engystomops pustulosus
AGGAGCCTGTACAACTGTTTATGGATATAGTTCTTCATGGATAATAAAAAAGTTAAGTTAAATATATTATGATGAGGAACACAGTTGGAGTAGCTACAGGTTACCTTTTCTTATCAACTTGGAGAATAAATCAACCCAATGTGGAAACACAATGAAGCCAATATATTATTCTGTGTATGTCATTTTTTGGTGTACCTGGCATGCCCTTAACATTGCTACTGTTTGTCCTTTTTGAGTCAAATTGGCAGATTTTTAGGAATGGAAGCCTTAGCCGCCAAAATTTACAATAACTTGCCCCAAAAAATTGTTGCAAGTTATACCTAAAAGGCTTGGTTTTAATTCTGGGTGCATCGATTATTGAGCATGGCTCATATTACACCAGTCATAACTTGCCCCAAAAAATTGTTGCAAGTTATACCTAAAAGCATAGATTTCAATTCTGGGTGCATCGATTATTGAGCATGGCTCATATTACACCAGTCTTAATATATCAGCCCCAATGTCTTTTGGTAAAATACATCAACACCTCGTAGTATCATATTAGTATTTGTTTATCCTTTTTTCACTAAGGCAACACCATTGTGCACGGTAACAATTGTCCAAATCTTCTACAATCTTTTTTTTTTCTTTTTTAAATCTTTAAAATGTTCTCGTCTTCTTCTCTAGTAAGCTCCAATAAATTTGGTAAAAAAAAGTATTTATTTTGTCTGTGTTGTATAAAGTTTCAACCAAAAAAAGTTTGTATTTATTTTGTCTGTGTTGTATAAAGTTTCAACCAAAAAAAGTTTGGTTTTTCTTAGAAGTAAAAGTAAAAACGTAATGAGACTTTGAAGCTTTCTTAAGTTCTTTAGACTATGTTCTTAATTCTTAGGAGGAACGTGTGTCAGGAGACCCATTATTATCACTGAGAGCTCTGAACATTGTGGCAAATCTCGAGACCCATTATTATCACTGAGAGCTCTGAACATTGTGGCAAATCTCTATCCACTCATTTCCATAGAAAGTGAGATATTGCTGATACCTAATATAAGGAGATGAAATCCAAATTCTTGTGTCTGTCTTTTTTTGTGAGACGGACATCTTATCAACGCAGCCAGAAATATTACACCGGAAAACAAGTAAGAAGCCATGAAAAATGTTATATTAAAAAATGTGTTAATTTGTTATACTTTTTTACTGACTTTAAATTGGCCCTTTGTTTGGTGACTAATAACCACACGGTCTTGAGGTAGGTGCATCCTAGAATTGTACATGAAGTATCATAAAATATAGGGGTCTGTGTGACATTAAATCTGAGGAGCGATCCAATTCTGTTCACAATATTCTGCGTAAACTATCAATATGGACGGTCAACTTTTAATTGGAAAAGCGATGTCATCCTTTTTTTTTTGGACCAACTATTAGATTAAAATAGTTGAGGGGGTGGTACAAATTTTTTTAATAAAGATGTCTTACCAAAAATACATCAGATAACATGTTTTTTTTTTACCTATATAAGTGGCCGTCGTTTTGGGGAAGCTGTGGGGCAAATGCTGTTTTGCAAATTTCAGTGGCGCCAAATGAACATAGGAAATGCGAATAGACCTACGTGCAACCACATTTTCATTATTTGCTTGAACAACATTTTCACAAAGGACCGAATTTAGATGTTTGACTTTCCATTTGGTGCAGGTTTTGGTGCAAATTGAAACCAGTCCCCACCAAGATCTATGTGCTGCGACTTTTGATTTTGCAACTTTTTATGCAGCTGTAGCATAAGAAGACTGCTAGTAGATTTATCAGGGTTTCCCCCCTCAAAGCTTTTTTATTTTTAATGCATGAGGCAGGATGAGCTCAAAAAGACAGATATCAGATTGTCATGAGGAACCCCCCTTTGTTTTACACCCTTAACTTCATTTTTTTCTTAGTACCGGTAGGGGACATCATGTCCTTGATATCTTTGTAGTATTTTGTGTCTGTAGCACTGTCATAATACACCATGTGAGAACAGATCTTAAGTAGTGTTGAAAAGAAAAGAAAAGAAGACTATTGGGGTCCGTGCGAAAAGCTTTGCCGGTCAAGCCGGTAAGGACCTGTCTAGGGTGTTAAATCTTTAAAAGAAACATAACATCAAAAACTATATCTGATGGGTAGGTTGTTAACGTGCTAAACCCTAATCCATTTTACCAAATCTTAAAAACTTTCCAAACTAAACCACATTTTATCTAGTTAATATGCTAATTATCGGCAGAGGCTATTGGGGCGTGGAGTAGCCTTTGCTTCACTGCTCCGCTCAGTAGCCTCCGCCGATAAGTAGCATATTAGGTAGATAAAATGTAGTTTAGTTTAGAAAGTATTTTAGGTTTAGGTCAAAATGGACTATGACTTAAAAAAAAGATTAGAGCATGATAATGGCAACTTACCATCAGATCTAGCTGAATACGTAGAATTCTGTAAATTCTAAATTTTTAATTTAAATTCTGCCACTTTGTCAGGTCGGTTCATCACTGCTTTTAAGCCATATAATTACAACAGAAGGAAGTCCTTTGTTATTTCAATGTATTTTAACAATATTCTTTTAATTCTTTCTTTTTTCATACTGCACTTTTTTGTTTACACAGAACATTAAGCTTTATTTTGATCAATTTAATTTTACATTTTTATGGTCCTTTTTGCATTTAATGAAAAAATCAGCTTTTTTATTATCATCACCTTTTTAGTAAAAGAATAACAAGTTAATTAAATAATCAAATCATTTCAAAAGTTTTCTCTTGTCTCCATGATTATGTATTTCTAAAATAGTGGATGGTAGAAATGTCCAGCATCCGGTGGCTTCTGATCGGTTTGTAGCTATTCTTCATTTATTTCTACTTTGTCCATCTGTAGATCTCAATATTTGTCCTACAAAGTATTTCCACCAGAATGGGAAAAATGTTTTAATCTAAGAAAAATTATGTTACCACAAAATTTTTTACCAAAATTATAAAACATAGGGAATTTGTTAATAATGGCAAATTTGGTTAATAGATTTAATTATATATATTAACATTCTGAGTAGTAACTAATTATGTTGTCCTTTGCTTAAGGTTCTGGGTGTTCCTATGGAGAACTTTAACCAGACTCTTCCAGACATGTTTTATCTTCTTGGATTATCTACTGTTCCTCACCTCCAGGTTATAGGGTCCCTTATGTTTGTGGTGATGTATACTATCACTTTGGCAGGAAATTGTCTTCTTCTCATTACCGTAAGGATCAGCCCAAAATTACATACCCCTATGTACTTCTTTCTGAGTAATCTTTCCTTCATTGACATCTGTTTCACCTCCACCATAGTTCCTGTAATCCTCAGGAATACCCTATCCACTGACAAGAGCATTTCAGTAGGAGGTTGTATGGTCCAGATGCTCTGCTATTTAGGAATTGGTGGAGCAGAATGTCTCCTACTTGCCATAATGGCTTATGATAGGTTTGTAGCCATTTGTAGACCATTACACTATGTCAGTATTATGAACACAAGGTTTTGTATTATTTTAGCCCTAATACCATGGATTCTTGCTTTCCTAAACTCCTCTATACAAGTGCACATCACCTGGAGACTTCCCTTCTGCAAGAGTCATCATATCAACTACTTCTTTTGTGAAGTACCTCCCCTGCTTAGGCTCTCCTGCAGAGATACTTGGCTGAATGAGATATCAATGTATTTAGCAACTGGGATCATTGCTTTAGGTGCTTTCTCTTTAACTTTGATTTCCTATATTTACATTATCGCCACCATTTTAAAGATGCACTCTTCACGAAGTAGATATGCAGTGTTTTCTACATGCTCCTCCCATCTCACTGTTGTCACCCTTTATTATGGAACCATCATGTCCATCTATCTTCAGCCTCGATCTAACCACTCAGTTGAGAAAGACAAGTTTGTATCTGTTCTCTATACTGTGGTGACACCAATGTTTAATCCCATCATTTACAGCATCAGAAATAAGGAGGTTAAGACTTGTATAGTAACAAATCTAAAGCAGATTATATATCCTCCTGTTTGATGACATGTCATTGGTCATCTTCTAAATGTGGTCTCAATTTTAGGTTAAGAAATATGTTGTACAAATGAAAACCACTTTGGTCAAGGGTAGATGGAGGGTAGACATTTTTTTTTCTTAGTTATCCAGGGAAGACATAAGACTGAATTGGCCTTTCTGGGTTTAAAATATTCACCTCTAGCTGATGAGTAGTGGTTTTGATTGACGTCTGTATTGTCTTCATGGATTGTCTCCATGGTCAGTACTAGGCCGAGATAAATCCATGAAAGCAGCACTCCAGCCCTTCTAGCTTTAAAATGTCTCCACTGTAGATGAATAAACTTCTAATTTTTTTAAGAAGTGCTAATTCCAAGGATTTATTTATTTTTATTTTTTTTTATCATAAATTCTTGAGTTTTTTACCATTAGTATAAGTAACACAGGATTAGTAAACCCAAGCATGGGTTACTGTCCCTATTTTACAATGCTTTTGTGCAAGGATTTATTTTTTATCCTCCCTATCCACAGTGGAGTCACCTTGGTCCAAAATGATGACCACAACATGAAAACTTTTGACTCCAATCAGTTTTTTTTTGCATTGCACAGGCCACTTTAAAGAAAAGTAAGCAGGCCAGGACATGGAACAAGGTGGGCCAGGGTTGGAGCGCCTTGGCCACACAAATGTATTACTACCTGTGCCAAAAAAGTGGCTCAACTTATAGCTGTTCAAACTGGCTCAACTGTTCTTTTTGACCGAAAAAGGGTAAGTTTGCGATGTGGAAACATAATGGGGCAAAATTGTCTAAATGTAAACATGCAGCTGCACCCTGTGTCTCCTCATGTATTCTTCCTCTCCTCCACACCATACCTTTCCATGCACGTGAAAGCACTTGCAAATGCAAATGATGGGAAGGGAGATGCATTATTTTTGGAGGCCCTGAACGAGATACTGAACCCTGGTCTGAGGACTAAACTTAGAGTAGCAGACCCTCGGTTGAGGTACGCTAATCCTAGGGAAGTGAGCCATTGCCTCGCTGCTTTCCTAAGCTGAGGGGTCCAGATCAGTCCAGATTGAAGGTTCCAGGCATCATCGCGGGTACATTGTGGTTAATTTGTGATTTATGTTAATTATGATTTTTTCATACAGAATTTTTCTGAGGAGTTGATGTGGATTTATTTGCTTTTTGCTTGCTGTATTCTGCTTTCCTAAGCTGAGGGGTCCAGATCAGTCCAGATTGAAGGTTCCAGGCATCATCGCGGGTACATTGTGGTTAATTTGTGATTTATGTTAATTATGATTTTTTCATACAGAATTTTTCTGAGGAGTTGATGTGGATTTATTTGCTTTTTGCTTGCTGTATTGATAGTACAAAATATATCTGTGGCTATATTTGATTTGCTATTGTTATAAATCTACTCTACAAAATCTATAAGAAAGGCGTATGAAAGATAGCGTGTCTGTGTGGTCTATGACTGTATGATAGTTTGTCCTGTTTGTTAACACTTATGAGACTCCTTGCTTGATGGAATGACTGTATGAGGGTTACATCAATAAAACCCTGGATGATAAGGAGCTGTAGTGATAAAGCTCTGATTAAATTATATAAAGGAGTCAGTTAATTAACCCTTTAACGACCTGGCCTTTTTTTGTTTATGCATTTCCATTTTTCACTCCCCACCTTCAAAAATCTCTAACTTTTTTATTTTTCCATGTAAAAAGCTGTGTGAAGGGCTTGTTTTCTGTGTAACAAATTGCACTTCATAGAGACTTTATTTAATATTACATGCCATGTACTGGGAAGCGGGAAAAAAATTCCAAATGCAGTAAAATTGGTGAAAAAACACATTTGCACCATTTTCTTGTGGCCTTGCATTTAATGGCTTTCACTGTGTGCCACAAATGACATGTCTACTTCATTCTTTTGGTCAGTGCGATCATGGAGATACCAAATTTACATAGGTTTTATAATGTTTTCATACATTTACAAAAATTAAAACCTCCTGCAAAAAAACTGTATTCTTAATTTTGCCATCTTCTGGCGCTAATACATTTATCATACTTTGGTTTATGGACCTGTGAATTGTGTAATTTTTGTGACTTTTGATGATGTTTACAATGCTGCCATTTGAAGGACTATACAGCCTTTTTTGGGGATTTTTTATATTTTATTAAATGGCAAAAAAGGGGCATTTTCAAATTTGGGCACTATTTTCCATTAGGGGGATAAACACGGATAAAACCGTTATTATATTTTGATAGATAGGACATTTTGGGATGCGGCGATTCCTAGTGTGTTTATGATTTTTACTGTTTATTTATATTTATATCAGTTGTAGGGAAAGGAGGGTGATTTGAATTTTTAGGTTTTTTTATTTTTATTTTTTTTAACTTTTTAAAATTTTACTGTATTGTACTTTAACCCTAGGTTGTCTGATTGATCCTACCATATACTGTTCATCATTCATTACAATGTGCAAATTGCACATTTTAATGAAATGGTTAAAAAATGATAGCCTTGGTTCTTCATGTGAACAGATCGCCACTCCCTGATGACACCAAGGGGAATGACGATCTTCACCAAAATGGCAGCGCCCATGCACTGCCATCTTTTTGAAGCTGCTGGCAAAGCTGCTTGCATCAATTGCGGGTGTTACTTGTAAGTGTTTGCTACAATATGCATCAAACACTTTCTGGCTATGGAGAGGGCTCAGCCCGTGAACCCTTTTCATTCACCTGCAGCCAAAGAGTGACAGATTATTACATCATGCTCCAGTAAGGGGGTTAATTAAATGGTTTGAAGTTGCAGGTATTAAACTTCAGCCAATATCAGTGTAGAATATTGGGAAAATAGCCAGGTACACTGTGTATATATGTGGTTTTTTCATTGGTGTCTGTCTTTATTTATCCTGTGAAGGGTTAACTAACCACTGACGCTGATCATGCTGAGTGAAGAAGCTGTTCCTGGTAACAGGAGAGGTCCACTTGAGTCGAGATGCAGTTCCTGGTGAAAAACCTGAAAGGGGTTGTTTTAAATCTGCTATTAATACACTGTGCTTATACTAATCTGAGAGTTAAGTGTGGCACTCTCCATACGCTGCGGCTGTTAGGGAGCTAAGCTAAGCAGGGACGGGCACGAGGGCATAATAAATTATGACTCACCCGTGCCTCCGGGCCCATTAACAGACCGTGCTGTGGTCCCCGTAGCAGCCGGTACAGCTGCTACGGTGGTAGTTACACCACTGCTGGTGTACACAATTTTGGTTGCATCTGGATCTGACTGTAAATCAGAAGTCTAGGGTTGGCCAGGACACATTGTTCTTTTGTCTGGCGCTGCACTGAGCTCCTCTCTGCAGTGGCTCCCACACTTGCATTCCAAGACAAGCTCAAACACAAAGACTTCCTGACAGATAACACATCACATTGTGAGGAGAGTAAAGCTACAAGCTACAGACAGATAAGATCTTTATCCAGGGGAGGGGGAGGCATATAGCAGAGCTGGTAGAGATCTTTATCCAGGGGAGGGGGAGGCATATAGCAGAGCTGGTAGCGTATGTTATGGCTGTGATAGCAGAGTGGAGAATGTCATGTGTAATATGCATCACATGGATCTCAGCATCTCTGATCTGTCACATCTCTCATACTAGTGAATGTTCAGAAGCTAAATGAAAGACTGATCTGGCAAGCTCTGTGTAGAGCTGCATGATCTGTGTGCACTGTATAAATAAAGTAATTATTATTATTAAAGAGTATATAAACCTGGACCCTGACAATCTAAGCAGCTCACAGCATCTCATAGCAAAGAGGAATCACAAAGCGTCTGCTTAGAGAGTTTCCGCTCACACTCTGGAATCTTACACTGACCATCACTGAGTGATAGGAGCTAAAACACCAATAACACTGAGTGCAGTTGTAAAGTAAGGGGTTAAAATGATCTTTATTGTGTAAGCTTTAGTAGGGCATTGAAATTTGAGAATTTTTTTTCATGGGAAAACCCCTTTAATTAGGAAAAAGGAAGAAGGGGGTTTGGCCTTCCAAATGCACACTCCTATTATAAGGCAATGTAAATAAAAAGATGTATCTAATTGACTAACCCCAAAGATAGCACATCTAGGCTCTCAGTTACATTTACTATTCAGATATATTAAGGGCCCTCATTGATTAATATCCCAACCCCACTCATGCCTAACAGCTTAGTGCTAACAGGACAAACTATCATACAGTCATAGACCACACAGACACGCTATCTTGCATACGCCTTTCTTATAGATTTTGTAGAGTAGATTAATAACAATAGCAAATCAAATATAGCCACAGATAGTACAAAATATATAAATACAGCAAGCAAAAAGCAAATAAATCCACATCAACTCATCAGAAAAATTCTGTATGAAAAAATCATAATTAACATAAATCACAAATTAACCACAATGTACCCGCGATGATGCCTGGAACCTTCATAAGACCTCATCAGCCGATTAATGCTAATGTCTAGAATATGTGGTCTTCTATCACCACTAAAGGAAGGCATCTTCTGATCTAGAGGTGAAGATGGACAATCCTTCTCCTGCAGGCAATTTCTTTTATACCAAGGAGATTCAACTCACACAGGAGGCCCTTCACAAATGAGAAGCTCTGATCCAAGACCCCACTTGGTTAGAAAAATGGTTGTTATTTAAAATTTTTGCAAAAAACACAATCTCTATATTGTAAGATTACATCCTCAAAAGAGGAAAGACAGAAGATCTGGCTTATCTAAAACAATTGGACAAGGAGCTGTGGATTCAGATTACAGATAAGCAACTTAAATATTTACTCAGGAGGTCCCATGATTTCACTAGGTGTATAAGAGTACAAGTAAATTCCCATAAAACCATCACACGATGGTACAGTAACCCCTCAGATCTAAAAAGGAGAGGTCTGTAAGAGAATAACTTTTGTTGGAGATGTGGTGCACCAGGAGGAACCCTGGGCTATATCTACTGGTCAAAATTGTTGGGCTATGATAGTAAAACAAATAGCAGCCATTACTAAAATTCCGATATTACTCTGGCTACTACATCTCCAATGGTACCTTTCAAATAGCGACTTGACCACACTACTAATTCAGGCAGCCAAACTTTTATTACCTTTTTGATGATTACAAAGGGAACCTCCCACATTAAGTGACTGGCTAGGTAAAATGAGATCACAGTAGGGATGCTATCTACTGCCAACATGACTTTTATAATCCACATGTAAAAGAACTTCTGAACTTGGTCGAAAAGTGCGTAACAAAAAGCCATTTCTGAACGAGGTGTTTATATGAGCTATTCTCACTGACCAAATTTTTCCGAGTGAGGTAGAAATGTACCATATTCTCTGACTCCGGAACTAGGTAGATAACCACAATTAGTTGACTTCTGAACTATGTGGAAAAGCACCATTTTCTCTGAAAACAGGACTTTCTGAACTAGGTACACAGATGGACAAAATTGTTGGTACCCCTTGTTTAATGAAAGAAAAACACACAACCTACCTGTTCGTAGCCGAAGACAAACAATGATGACAAATCAAAGAGTTGAATAATACAAAAGAGTAACAAAAGAGCCCAGAAAAACTTCTAAAGAGATTAAAGGTGAACTGGAAGCTCAAAAAGCATCAGTGTCAGATTGCACCATTCATGGTTGTTTGAGCTGAAGTGGACTTAATGGAAGTTGACGAAGGAGGACACCATTGCTGAAAACTATTACTCTGGCTCTACTCTCCAATGGTACCTTCAATAGCGACTTGACCACCACAATTCAGGCAGCCAAACTTTTATTACCTTTTGATGATTACCAAGGGACCCTCCCCAATTAAGTGACTGGCTAGGTAAAATGAGATCAGTAGGGATGCTATCTACTGCCAACATGACTTTTATAATCCACATGTAAAGAACTTCTTAACTTAATAAGTATAATATTTATATAGCGCCAGAATATATATAAATAAAATAAGACTTGACAAAGTAATAACATAATCATTAGAAGCAATAGGATTAAGGGCCCTGCTCACGAGAGCTTACAGTCTATGAGGATGTATGTGGTGACACAATGGGGCAGATTTACTTACCCGGTCCATTCGCGCATCCAGCGCGCGTTCTCTGCGGTGGATTCGGTCCGGCCGAATTCATTAATGTAGTTCGTCCACTTCCCACCAGGTGGCGCTGCTGCGTCTGATAGCATTCGGAACGCACTCAAGTCACCTGCCTATTTCCTGGTGAAGGTAAGTTCAAGCTCCGCGACCCTTTTTTTTTTTAAATGCGGCGGTTTTTCCGAATTCGTCGGGGTTTTCGTTCGGCCACGCCCCCCGATTTCCATCGTGTGCATGCCAGCGCCGATGCGTCAAAATCCGATCGCGTTCGCCAAAATCCCGGGGCAATACAGGGAAAATCGGCGCAAATCGGAAATATTCTGGAAAACACGTCGGTAAAAAGCGAATCGGGCCCTTAGTAAATGACCCCCAATAGGTATAAGAGCTTGTATAATGGTCCAGCCATTCTTTATAAGGGGAATGGAATAAATATAATTTAATACATAAAAAAATTCTGCTGCTTGAACCAGTCATCAGCTGCCATCTTATATACAAAGTCCAAGGTTAATGGGACTGCAAAGAAGCTTGGTTTGGGAAGAGGACACAAGACAGGTTAGTAAAAAGAGAGTTAAAATTGCATGCAGTTAGGGAGTGTGATAGGCCTAGCTATAGAGATGGGTTTTAAGAGAGCGTTTGAAGCTTTGAAGGTTGGGTATTAATCTGATAGTCCAGGATTTGGCATTCCATAGAATTAGTGCTTCTTTGGGAGAAGTCCTGGAGACATGCGTGAGAGGTTCGAAATAAGGAAGAGAATAATCTAAGATCACTGGTGGATTGAAGAGCACGGGTTGGGTATAGACCAAGATAAGAGAGGTAGGGAGCTGCAACATTGTGCAGAGCTTTGTGGATGAGGGTGCAGTGCAGTGATTGACATAGACTGGAGGAACCTTTGGTAGCCTTTGGTCTGAAAGACAAGCCAGACTGCAGCATTAAGAATGGATTGTAAAGGAGACATTTAGTAAGTAGAAGTAGGAACTTAGAGTTGTCTAGGAAATAGTGAATCAGAGCGATAGTTAGCGTTTTAGAGGTTTCCATTGTAAGAAATTATTGGATTCTAGAAATGCTTTTAAGATGCATTTGGCAAGAGCGAGCAACAGATAGAATGTGCGGTAGAAAGGAGAGGTTTCCCCAAGACAGTGGACCTGATGCTTCAGGGTTATGGTGACATCACAGACAGAAATGGAAAGATTAGGGTTGGTTAGTAGATGGTGGAAAGACAAGGAGTTCCGTTTTGGAAAGATTAAGTTTTAAAAAGAGAAAGGAATTGATGTTAGGTTAGAGACAGCAGTCAGACAGTCATACAGACTTATCAGCATAAAGATGATAATGAAAATCAAACCTGCTGATGGTTTTTCTAATGGGGACAGTATAGAGGGAAAAGAGAAGAGGACCTAGGATTAAGCCCCGAGGAACACCGACACTGAAAGGAATGGGAGAAGAGAACGATCCAAAGATATAGACATGGAAGGTGCATTCAGAGTGATCGAAAGAGAGTGCAGTGTCTCACAGGCCAATGGAGTGAAGCTGGTGGTGTATCGAACACTGCCTAGAGTTCCAGAATAACATTAAGAGAAAATTGGCTGGTTTAGAGGTAAGGAAATCATGGGTGACTTTAGAAAAGCTGTTCAGTAGATTACATAAAGCGGAAAACAGATATTTGGAGGGGAGTTAACTGAGAGATAACATGTTAGTCAAGAATAGACCAGGTGTTACAGGAGTTTGGAGATGAAAAGGAGATTAGAGACTGGTAGTAGTAAGCAGCACTGAATGGGTTCAGAGAAGCATTCTTTAGTAACAGCATGCTTGAAGATAGGGGGATAGAGGTGAAAGATTATAGTGAGGTAAGAAGTGACCACTGGGGAGAGAGCCTGTACGAGGAGTGAGGGTCACAGGTAGTGGGGCGAGCAGAGGAGTGGAACCTGAACATATCATCCCCTGTGACTGGCTCAAAAGAAGAGAGTGAACAGGGTGAAGTAACAGAGGGAAGGGAATTAATGGAGCTAGTGGAGTGAGAAATAATCCTGGGAAATGCAGTCAATTTTATCTTTAAAGTAAGTGGCCAGATCTTTAGCCGCCAAGGTTTATAACAAGTGGCTGATCCTTTGGTGTTAGAAATTGAGCATCAGAGATCCCTTTATGATTATTAGAGAGAGAATATTAGAATAAAATTTACCTGTTTGGCTTTGAGTTGAAGAAAGTCTGCAGATGTGAGCAATTTTTCCAAAGGAAACGGGTTTGGGACATGTGCCAAAGTTGCCGACATCTGTGTTGAAATGTTCAGACTGAGGGATTTGCAACCTCATTCAGGGCACTTTTGAGGGTTTGATTTGTAGTGGTTAGTAGCAAGGTTAGGGCAGGAGGAGATGGGGGACAGTGATGACTGCAAAGATTCTGTGAGAAATTTCTGTAGTCCTGACCTAATACCTGTTGAGCATCTTTGGAAGGAGCTGAAACACGGAACCCTTCACGACAACTGGAGCTGTTTGTTAATTAGGAGTGGCCCAAAATACCTACAGAGAGGTGCCGAAGTCTCATTGACAGTTATGTAAATAGTTTGATTGCAGGTTGTGCAACAAAATATTAAGTTGAAGGTGCCATCATTTCTGTCCAGTTTAAATTTTTTTAAATTCTGTTGAGTCATTATTGAAAAGCAATTTAATTATTTTTTTTTTTTCATTTTAATTTTATTTTTGTCAGATTCAAAGTTATTTCAGTGACCATTGTGGGTTTTCCCTTTCATTAAACAAGGGTACCACAATTTTTTCCACGTGTTGTATTTTGTTTCATTCTTACTGACCACCTTACCGATGAGGAAGAAAAGTGCAATTTTCTCTGACAACAAGACTTCTGAGCTAGGATGAAAGGCGTAATCCCACTTTTCGAGCTTGGTAAACAAGCGCACATATTCCCTGACAACAGACATTGAACTAGGTAGAGAAGAGCATCTTCTCTGACTACAGGACTTTTCTGAACTAGGTATTTGTATGTGCTATTCTCACTAACCACACTTTTCTTTATCTAGGTAAAATGCAATATTATCTAACAACATACTTCTGAACTAGGTAAAAAGCATATGCAAACAGAATGATTTATGAGGATTTATGATTTTCTGTGGCTGATTACTAGACAGAGACAGAATCTTCAAGATTTTCCAAGATGACACAGTATATTCTAATCATCCAGGTCTGGTATTTGCAAGTATTGCGAGAATCCTGTACAAACGTAAAATATTCACTGCATTGATGCATTTTCCTTCCCAGTGCCCCTATAAGGCAATTATTTATTTTTCACCTGTCCCCCTAATACCCCATAATAGAAAGACTCTTTCATATACCTCCGTGACCTGACAAGGGCAAACTGCAGTTTCACAAGTCCGGCCCACTTACTGACCTATGACGAGTAGCAAGCTCTCCTTGGTTGTCTCATTTTTTTTCTGTCATCTGGACATGGACCTTGCTCTTATGACGTCACATGTCACTGTTCAGCCATGCTGTGGGTTGCCAAGGGGTTGGAAGCCTCTTGATTAGCTTTAAACTTCTTTCTCTGACATGGACCCAGGTACTGACTTTGCATTAGGGTCCGCTCATCTGTAAACATGACATTAATTTGTGATATGAGTGTGGCTCTATTGAGCGTTCTATTGAGGTTCTATTTTCAATTATTTATCTGACTGGTATACCAGTAAAATAAATAGGAAAATATTAAACCTTTGTATACTAAACCTCCTTTTAATGTGTTCAAACTTTCAAGTACATTTGGTTTCATAAAGAAAATGTACCAGCTGCGATATGAACCAACATCAATTACATGGTCCTATGTTCCCCCCTCGTTCTGCATCTGCTGATCATTAACTTTTTAAGGCCTTCTTTTGGTGAAAAGAGAGTTTTAAAATATGCAAATGAGCTTGAGTGGCCACGGTGCACGTCATTGGTTTCCCTCTGGCTTTGGTCTTCACCTAGTTATGTACACCCTTATCTGCCTGCCACCTGGCAATCAGCAAATTGTGGCCATGCGTGGCAGTTTCTGCAATGCAAAGCCAAATTGAGAAACAGCTAGCTGTGTACTGTAGAGATGACCCAGCATGCACGGGAATTTCTGAAATCTGGGTGATGTCACCGCTTTTCAGCTGGCCGGCCATTAAGAACAGATAGCCTTCAACCGAGGAGCCAGTACACCTGTGTATGCATATAGTTCCTCATGAATAAGATTGTAATTTTGAATATATTATGCTGAGAAACAAGTGTGCAGACACAGTTAATCTTTCCGAAGGTTATCTTTTCTTATTTACTTGGACAATAAATCATCCCAATGTGGAAACACAATGGGGGTCATTTACTAAGGGCCCGATTCGCGTTTTCCCGACGTGTTACCCGAATATTTCCGATTTGCGCCGATTGTACTTGAATTGCCCCCGATTTCCGTCGCGCGCATGCCGGCGCCGATGCGCCACAATCCGATCGCGTGCGCCACAATCCCGGGGCAATTCAGGCGAATAACGAGTACCCGAGCATTTTAGTGTTCGCTCATCTCTATTCGTCTCGAATAACGAGTACCCGAGCATTTTAGTGCTTGCTCATCTCTAGTCTTCACCTCTTTTACCTCTTTTATGCACACCCTTTACTGCCTTCCAGCAAATCGTGGCCATGCGTGGCAGTTTTTGCAATGCAAAGCCACATTGAGAAACACCTGTCTGTGTACTGCAGAGATGACCCAGCATGCACAGGAATTTCTGAAATCTGGGTGATGTCACCGCTTCTCAGCTGGCCGGTCATTAAGAAGAGATAGCCTTCAACTGAGGAGCCAGTACACCTGTGTATGGATATAGTTCCGCATGAATAAGATTGTAATTTTGAATATATTATGCTGAGAAACAAGTATGCAGACACAGTTAATCTTTCCGAAGGTTATCTTGTATTGTGGAAACACAATGAGACCAATATATTGGGGCTCATTAACCAAGGGTCCGAACGCCGCACTTTCGTCAGGTTTCCCGAATATTTCCGTTTTGCGCCGAATTGCACCAGGTTTTTGACGCACACAATCGGATTGTGGCACATCGGCGCCGGCTTTCACTCGACAGAAATCTTGGGGCGTGGCCATCGGACAACCCTACGGGTTTGGAAAATACGCAGAATTTAAAAAACGATTTGTGTCACACACTTATATGCACCAGGAAGAAGCAGGTGAACTCCGGCGGACCTCGGCACAGCAGCGAAACCTACATGATATCGGGCGCACGGACCTTAGTGAATCCTGGCAGACCCTAATCCTGTTCGGACAACACGCTGCGGGATCGCGACTGGACCGGGTAGGTATATGTGCCCCATTATGTCTTGTGTGTAATTTTTTTAGTGCACAGGGCATGGTCTTAAAATTGGTACTTTTTGGCCTTTTTGAAACACATCAGCAAATTGTAATAGTGGAAGCCTTGGCTCCCAAAATTTATTACAACTTGACCCAAAGAATTGGCACAGGTTGTACCTGAAATCTATGCCACCCCAGTCCAAGCATAGATTTAAATTCTCGGTGCATCGATTACTGAGCATGGCACATATTACACCAGTCTTAATCTATCAGCCTTAATGTCTTTCAATAAAGAATATTAAGACCTAGTACTATCATATAAGTATTTTGTTGATATATATACACTCACCAGCCACTTTATTAGGTACACCTGTCCAACTGCTCGTTAACACTTAATTTCTAATCAGCCAATCACATGGCGGCAACTCAGTGCATTTAGGCATGTAGACATGGTCAAGACAATCTCCTGCAGTTCAAAC